>JAUPFN010000029.1:16230042-16320042 GCA_036924255.1 Apodemia mormo
CAGGAGAGTATCCTCAAATCGAGGTGATACGACAAAGGGCGTCTTTATTGTGGTGAACACGTAAAGCTGTGTCTTCTTGTAGTTAAAAGTAACCAGGTTTTGGCGACCCCATTCCGAGACATCGGTAAGTCGATTCTCGACTTCAGACACAAGCTTGTTTCGGCACTCTTCGACGTGTTCCCGAGAAATACCGCTTCGGCCGGAGTATGAAACATCACCATAGTAATGTATGTTGCTAATTCGCATCATATCATTGATATGCAAAAGGAACAGTGTCGGTGATAACACGCAGCCTTGGGGAACACAAGCATTGACAGATTTAAGGTCGGAACACGCACCGTCGACAACGACTTTGATGCTCCGGTCAGCCAAAAAACTGGTGACCCACTTACATAATTTCTCAGGAAGCCCATAGGAAGGCTGCTTCGCGAGAAGCGCTTTGTGCCATACCCGATCAAAGGCCTTCGCTATGTCCAAACTAACTGCCAATGCCTCCCCCTTGGACTCAACTGCTTCCGCCCATCGATGAGTTAGGTATACTAGAAGGTCACCAGCTGAGCGGCCGCGACGGAAACCGTACTGACGGTCGTTAATCAGCTGGTGCTCTTCTAGATACTTGAGGAGCTGAGAGTTGATGATTCTCTCCATAATTTTGGCGAACAAGGAGGTTATGGCTATGGGCCGATAGTTAGACGGGTTAGAGCGATCACCTTTTTTAGGGATGGGATGCACCAAAGCTGTCTTCCATGAATTCGGTACCACGCCGAGTGAATAGGAGAGCCGGAATAGGCGTGTTAAAAACTCTGGAGCACACATTTTTAGCACACTCGGAGGGATGCCATCCGGCCCACTCGACGTGTGGAAGTCCAAGGAAAGTAGTGCTTTACGCACAGATGACTGCCGAAATTGTGGTTCTGATCCTCACACGAAAGGAAAGGGAGGGAGGGAAAATGAGATCACACTGGAAGTATATCCTGCCAAACAAAAAAAAAAGAATTTTCAAAATTGGTTCACAAATGATCGACCGACTTCTGAGGTAAAAGACTTCTTTTGAGAAGTGGGTTGGCTGAATGGCCGTATCCACTTTACAGTAAAGTGTAGGTAGTTTTTTATCTGTGTGTATTTAGGTAACTATGGCTTCAAAGATGTCTTTGAAAGCATATTAATCAAAATTTAATTTTGTTTATTATTATTAGACGGCGTTAATCAGTGCTTATTAAATTATAATTTTATAGTTACTTTCAAAGAAAAAAGTGGCCTAAATAATTAAAAAATATCTGTAAGTCAGTTGACCCTGCAATCCATTCCTGAAGCTTCCCGCTACATTATGGTATTTTGAGCTCAAAGAAGCAAAATCTTAGAATAGATTTTTGAGTTCGAAGAGTTCGAATCTGATATAAAAAACAATGATAGTTTGAAAATATGTATATTTTTTTCGAAATGATGATCGATTTTGATCTTTCGAATTTTTGAGCTCTAAAAAAAGAGAGAAATGTAAAAAAAAATTTTTTACTAAAATTTTCGTCGTTAATAAATCCCGAAAGAATCAACCGATTTTAATTCAATTTACGGTATTTGACGCAGTTGTGTGGGGACACAGTTGTAATGCGCTGACGCAGACGCAACTTTACGGCATTTTTGTGACGGCATTAAGGAATGTCAGTCGCCCACACGTGATGTATACCAGCCTATGTAACTTTTAATTAATATGTGTGACGCAATCTGTATTGCGTATATGTACTACTATACACTCTATAATTTACCCTAACTGCGGCAGTCGAACCTAGAAGTAAAACGATCACACGCGCCTAAGCCCTAAACCTGACGGCCAGTGGCGTAGCTAGGAGTGGGCCTTCGCCCACGGCCTCGCCACACACACACTCCAAGGGGCCTCGCACTACCTGATTTAAAATGTTTGTTTATTAAATTAAAGCCTGCAAAAATATTGGGCTCACTGTATCTGAAATACAAACAAAACGACTCCTAGATCCTAAGTTAACGCGTTATAAAGATACAATAGCTTTTCGCTTATTTCAAACTTGGGGCGTGTGTTTCGGTAGCTTTTGGGAACGAACGGAAAGGGGCCTAGCCGATGCGACTTGGCCCACGTATACGTTAGTCCACGCTACGCCACTACTGACGGCTATATAATGTATACCCCTAAAGTTGTATAATTAGTAGAGCTGACTAGGTTTTTAAATAATGTGTTATATTAGCCTGAAATTTATATCAAAAATATGACGTAAAACAACGTAATTTTAATATTTGAAAAGCTGTATCATTTGCAAATTTGATTAGATTTTAATTTTGGAAACGGAATTTGAAGTAGTTTAAGTACTAAAATATCGTAGATCAAAAAATGATTCTTTGAAAAATTTTGAAGTTACGTCCAACAACACTTTTTTCAAAAAATTTCCTCAACGCTCACTTCCGAAGGGATAAACCGGTTTTGGTGTAATTTATACATTGGCGCAGTTTTTTTTGCCACTAACCGCGTTTTGATCGGCCAAGCCATGACATGTTATGACATGTTTACACGATTCCTCTCTGCTGCAGGAATAAATACAGCGCGTATGGCCGAAGTATGGATGGACGAATACGCCGAGCTGTTCTACCTGCACCGACCAGACCTCAGGGTGAGACCACACACACTCTTTTTACAAGTTATCTGGTAAATAACTGTACATATTGAAAGACGTTATAAGTAGGTAATGGTCATATATGACTAATAAAAATATAAAGAGAATATTGCTAACACAGTAAAACTTAAAGAAATTAGTGTAGTGATATTCAAAAAGTATGGTCACCGCGCGAGCGATAGTGCTGAGATAACGAGTCTAGTCCCGAGCTTGCCGTTGTTTGTAAATATTGAACTTTGGTATCCTGTAAGGGTTCCGTTTTTCCTTTTAAGTAATGGAATCCTAAAAAGAGAATAAACGTAATATTAGTACAATGGGCGAGTTTATTTCTACTACTTAAAGATTTCTTCCAGCCAACAATTTTTGTTTTGTCGTCAGAAAAACCCTCGCATAGGAGACGTGACTCACCGCAAGATCCTGCGGGAGAAGCTGAAGTGTAAAAGCTTCCAGTGGTACCTGGACAACGTGTACCGTGAGAAGTTCGTGCCCGTCCGGGACGTCTTCGGCTTCGGCAGGTCAGTGCACTGCACACACTTTAGAAACACACGCCGTAGTTTTTTTTTCTATAGAAGAGAATGCAAACGAGCTGGAGGTGCATCGGATGGTAAGTGGTCACCGCCGCCCATGGACGTCCGTAATACCACAGGTCTTGCAATTGCGTTGCCGGCCTTTTGAGAATGGGTGAGATCTTTTTTGTAGGTCCCCTAGTCGGATCCGTTCGGAAACACCCCTATCGGTAATTGATTCCACAACAGAGTAGTGCGAGGCAGAAAGTACCGAGAAAAGCGCACAGTTATGTATTTCCAGACTTTGAGGTGGTGAGTAGATACATTTTAATTTCCGATGATGAAATTCAGCGGCAAGAATTATATCCAAACAACTCCTTGGAAAACTTCCTATGATATAAGCAATAAAAGATGCAGAGTGTAACGCCAAAGAGTCAAGCCGATTAGAAATTTGAACCGCTTTACGTTGAATGCGATCAACAGGAAGAAGCCGGTACTGGGGAGCTCTGGCTCCAGGACCTCCAGAGATAAGAATTCGAATTTGGGCCTAGTAAAGTTGGAGCATACCAAGCTTTTTGGAGACCAGTTTAACCTTTCCTGCCAAATGACCGTAGAACTGAACGTTGTTCAATATGTCGACTCCCAGGACGTCAATACTAGCAGAGGCTGTTAGGAAAGTATTCTGAAATCGAGGTGATACGACGAAGGGTGTCTTTTTTGCGGTAAACGCGCAAATCTGCCGTCTTCTCAGGGTTAAATGTAACAAGGTTTTGACGACATCATTTCGAGACGTCAGATAGTCGATTGTCGACTTCAGACACGAGCTTGTTCACGAACTTGACACAAACACCATCATTGACAGGTTAAAGGTCGGAGCACGCACCATCGACTACGATCTTAAGTCCGATCAGCGAAAAATCTGGTGATCCACTTGCATAAGTTTTCGGGAAGCCCAACAGTAAAGCAGCTTCGAGAGAAGCGCTTTATGCCATACCCGATCAAAGGGTTTTTGCTGTGTCTAAAATAACTGCCAATTCCTCCCCCTTGGATTTAACTGCCTTCGCTCAACGATGCTTCAGATATACAAGAAGAGCTGAGTGGCCACGACGGAAACCATAGTGACGGTCACTAATCAGCTCGTGCTCTTCTAGATATTTCAGGAGCTGATAGTTTATAAGTGTCTCCATGATTGTGGAGAACAAGGAAGTTATGGCTATAGGCTGGTTTTCGCTTGGATAGAGTTATCTCTTTTTTTTAGGAATGGGATGCATTAAAGCTGACTTTTACCAATTCAGTACCACGCTGAGTAAATAAGAAAGCCGGAATAAGTGCGTCAATACTGGCGCCAACTCTTGAGTATACACTCTGAGCACAATCGAAGGAATGCCATTCGGCCCACTCGAATTATGGATGTCCAAGGAAAGTAATGCTTTACTGAATATTGCCGAAATTTTAGTTCCGGAATGGAATTTATTTAAGTGGAAATCACTAACCGCGTAGTGAATGAACTGAGTTGCGGCTGCCGCCCGCATCGGCCCGCTCGCCCAGAAATCGGCTCGCTCGGTGCGGGGCAGAAAGCATGCGGGGAGTCCCCGCGCGCTTCCTACCCCGCGCCCCTGCACTCTGCTCAAGGGCTCAAGCTACTACCTGTCGGAAGAGGGTTTAAAATCGTTTGGTTCTTCCAGTAACAAATAGTGTAGTGTCAGTTATGGTCGGCAGGTTCTCGAACCCGTCGTCGGGTCTGTGCCTGGACTCGCTGCAGCGCGAGGGCGAGGCGCCGCCGCTGGGCGTGTACTCGTGCCACGCGCGACTCGAGCCCACGCAGCACTTCGCGCTGTCGCTGCGGGGCGAGCTGCGGGACGAGGAGCGCTGCGCAGAGCTGCAGCACGCCAGGTCACACACATACACACACACACACACACACACGCAGCACTTCGCGCTGTCGCTGCGGGGCGAGGAACGCTGCGCAAAGTTGCAGCACGCCAGGTCATACACACACACACACACACACACACACACACACATGCAGCACTCGCGCTGTCGCTGCGGGACGAGGAGCGCTGCGCAGAGCTGCAGCACGCCAGGTCATACACACACATACACACACACACACACACACACACACACACACACACACAATTGTTATTAATTATTAAAATTGGTATTTTAATGTTTTGTTATTTCCATATCATAATTATTCGTTAGAAACTACAATATATCTCATTCAGTCCTATGTTGCGGCCGCACTTGTGTCTATCGTTACAAAGCTTCGCACAATGACGCGATACATACAGATGTGACCGGATTATCGACTATCGTCGCAAACATTCGGACTGCGTGTGCCTTATTGCGTGGTGGGCGGTACATCAAAGAGTTTTAGCGCGCTAATATCTTTGGGACGATACACGTATGTGGGTTAGTGAAAACAAGGCTATTGTCTGGTATTTTCAAGTGATGTGTATTTCAGCAGGCAGCCGGTGGGTGAGGTGGGCTCGACAGTGACTCGCCGCGTGCTGATGGTCGCCTGCCACGGCCACGCGCGCGGGCAGGTCGGTACCACCACACCACACACACCACACATCACACATCATACAACACACACCACACACCATACACAACACAGCCGCCATATCCATAACTCAAAGACGACATTGCAACGTTCCGCGGGTGTGTTACCACTGCAATATCACTGAAAGGGAAAAACCTAACTCGTTTTATTCCTTAAACACATTGTTATGAGCTTATAGTTCATATTGTGCAATAAAATACCACTTAGTTCTAGTGTGAATATAGTGACGGTGTTATTAGTGTTAGTCAGTTCAGTACGTGTTGTATTGTAGTTTATCGTATATTTGTGACTGACTGACTAACACTAATAGCACCGTCACTATACTTGCACTACAACTAATCAACTAATCCTAATCACTAAACCAAAATTCTTTCCGTATGCAGACTAAATCACTCTACTATATCGTAATAAATTACCACTTTTCACCGACACGTCCTTATATACGGACGTCCCTATATTCCAGGTAAACAGTCGATAATGTTCTCGAAAGTTCTACGGTAGCCGGGAATTAGCAAAAATTCGTAAGCAATTTACACAAGAATAGTACACGCTAATTTCAACCTTATGCTCCCATATGGCATAGCTCTTTTTCTACCGGCAGCTGTAGTTTATCGATAGAAGCAGCTGTCTCTTTTATTTCTCGATTTTTTCCAATATTCTCACTCTTCAATTTTTATAGAATATTCGCAACAATAATTACTCTTGTAAACTATGTAAACTACTTCGGCTTTTTATCTTATCACGTCGTAAAATGACCAAAAATCCGTACCCTGTTTTTCGTCCCCAGAAATGGCGCTACCTACCGAACCAGCAGCTGGAGCACGTGGAGTCCCGTCTCTGTCTGACGGCCGGCGTTAGAGCGGGAGAGGACGTGGTGGCGGGCCGCTGCCGCGCTGGTGACCCGCTGCAGGTCTGGACTATCGACTACTCCGAGCTCAACGACTTCCACATGCAAGGTCAGAGAACACAAACATATACACACACATACACACAAACATGCTACAAGTCTAGACCATCGATCACTCCGAGGGCTAAGCCTATAACGTACATCCTTTGTTTCGGTCCGCCAACACTCGAGACGTCAGGCAAGAGCCATTAACGAGAAAATCCTGATGTCCCCTGATGAGGGAGGGGGAGGTTGGGCTACCCCTACCTCCACTACATCGTAAAGGTACTATACCATTACGAAGTTTGGTCTCACAGGAGACACCCTAAGGGCTCTTAACCTACTTAACTTAAAGTCCGAAACGTCCGGTTTCGTATTAGGTCCTGAAGCGTATATTTTTTGTCCTACTTCGGACGAAATTTCAAGTTTTGTCCCTGTGAAGCGGGAAAATAGCAACACGTTCTTTTCTTGGGAACAGATAAGCACACACGCAATAGTACCTGCATCGGTTCTTAGGAACGCTTATCTGTCTGTCTGCCCGCCCGACTATCTGTCTACCTTTCTCACAGCTTTGTTAGACAAACTTCTGGCCCGACCTTTTTCATACAGGAGACTAAATATAGTACTTTCGTCCCTTGCGACACAATATATTAATGTGCCTAATAGGGGTAATAAAGTACACGGTATAAGTTACCTGTCCTATTTAACTTTAGCCAGGAAAAATGTTTTACTCCATTTTCCCGTGTTTTACTTATCAACGAAATAGCTCCCTCAGTTAAAAATAAAGTGGATATTTTCCACTCTGAGAAACACTTGGAAAGGAGACTGATACCGTTGCATACAATTTTGGGCCCTCTTGTAATAAGACAAAAATTTTGTTAATTGATAGCTAGTTTAACATTATATAAATACTGAAAATTTTATAGATTTTAACAATCTGAGAACAGAGATATAAGATATTCACTAGAAGTAAGGTTACGGTACTACGGTATAGTTTAACTCACTGTAACTGTTTAATATTATATAAATAACTGATACTTGTAATACAGGCAACTATGTTTCATATTTATAAATTGACACAATACTATTTTGGAAACCAAAAATTAAAGGATGCCTCAATGTACGTATGTAAAATAGCGAGGAGTGAAGTCCGCACACAACAATATAACTGAGAAGTCCGCGACTTGAGACTTGCGAACCGTCAGTGATGTCAGTTGTCATTGTCATCTTTATCTCTATTAAATCCACAGACACTATGGAGGGTAGAAGTAAGAAGGGTCATCTGTGTATATGAAAAAGAATCCGTCAAAATGTATTAAATTAGGATGGCGCCACATTTGCATTAGGGTAACTCTTAAAAGAAGCGCCAAATATTGTTAGAGTAGGCTGAAGCCTACTCTAACAATATTTGGCGCTTCTTTCACAAATTTTACCCATAACTGTTCTGTTATTCACTCACTTTTTCATAAAATTAAATGTTTATATATCAATAACCGTACTATTTACTGTTTACGAAATAAAATCACTCTAAACGCACGTTTGGTTATAATTCTGTAAGGTTATATTTACCACAATATTTTGTACAACGTAAGTTGTTGAAATTCTCAATAATTAACTACTTTAGTCGATAATGTCATTAAATTTTTTAACTCGGCATACTTCAATTCATCTACGATTGCTACATTCATACCATACCCTGTGCCTCCACCAGCGTGATTGTGGAGGATTTTGGAACTGTTATTTAGCGCATACAACTGGACACTTTTTCAACTTTTCTCCCATATAAGATGACTCTCCTTACTTCTACCCTCCATAACAGACACTAAATCTTATCAAGTTCGATGTAATTTAATGAATCGATTATTTAAATTGTATCGATTATATTTTTTCTTTTTATATTATAAATGGTTTGTAAAATTATGTGGTACTTACTGTTGATTAAACTAAATATTAACCAAGAATACGCCTTAATATATAGCTACGAGCTTACATTGCGATTTAAATTAGTTACATAAATCGATTATAATTTTATCGATTGTACAATGATAGTACCGCAAAATTATTTTCGTGATTTCTTTTTTCTCAGAAAGCGGATCAAGCTCATACTTTGAACTTTGAAATAGAAAAATAGTACCATTTTTTTGAACCACACTTCAATCCTTTACATTTGGGCCCAAAAATCCCCCTCTCCTTTATCTTCTACATATATATGGCTTTGAATTTATATTTTCTTTTATTTGCATGTATTTTAATAAATAAATGTTCATCTATTCTCCCCGTTTAGATGGTGTGGGCTCGAATGAACAAGAAATGCGGTTAAAACGATTACGTGGACAACGGTGAGTGTTTTTCTAATATTCTTGTTTTTATTGTGTTGTATAAATTTAACATAATAAGTTTTGTACAACACACAAGTATATAATTTGTTTACTTTGGGGTTAGATCAGTCAGTGTAATTTGTCCCGTGAATATTAAAACATATACTCTTGTCGCTAGGCGGATCTCTCGATCTCTGATGTCTTACTCCGATAATTCTACGACAAAACGGGCACATCACAAGAAACGCAAGAAACACAAACGCAGCAAGAAGAACAAGTTCATCCTGAAGCTGATTCGCAGTGCTAACGGTACCGAGGAACACCTGGAGGCAGACATATACTGCCGTCACCATAAGCTGTTCCCAAACAACAGCTTCGTGCGGGACATCGTCTCTGCGCTTAACGACAGGAATATCAAGGTCAGAGCCACACCCGCCAGGAAGATGCAGAGCAGGGCTGCCACATATCACTTCTTTTTTATATTAATACTAGCTGTTGCCAGCGACTTCGTTCGCGCGGATTTCGTTTACTCCGCACAGCCTCTCCCCCGTAGGTGATAGCGTGATAAAATCTAGCCTGTATGTTGACCCGACCTGTTAATAATATTCATGCAAAATTTGAAGTAAATCCATGCAGTACTTTTTGAGTTTACCCCGGACTTACATACAGACAAAAATTCTAAAAATTATATTTTTGGCTTCGATATCGATTGTAGATCACGCCCCAAGTATTCTTTAAAAAACATATTCAATGTACAATTTTGACTTTCCTACGATTTTATTATATGTATAGATATCACTAGTATTTATATATGTATTAAAGATGTACTTACTTTTTTCCCCAACATACCAAATACAAGTTTTTGTTGCTATTTACCATCTTGCTCCTTTTCACTTATTTATTATAAATTCAGCGGCAGGATTATATACGTTTACAGTCTCAGTCAAATACTGTTTTTGAAAATCATTCAGAATACTATATCTAGCCTGAGCGTCAACCACAAGGACGCAAACGTCTTAACATAATTAGTATCGTTGACTAACACCCATAACACAAACAAATAATTTGCTTACTTTGCGGTTAGATCAGTAAGTGTAATTTGTCCCGTGAATATTTATTTATTATAGGTGATGGTTTCTGTTTTCATCAGGGGCCTAATTCACCTAATCAAGCGGAAAGCGAGTCGAAGCATTTAAGACACTTAGACATTTTCTTATATATTGTTACGTACTCGGGTTCATAAATCCTAGTACACGCTATTTTCAACCTTATGCCATATCTCACAAAGTCCATTATGGCATAGCCCAGTTCAACTATTTGTTTGTCAAAAGGAGTAGCTATCTCTTTCTTTTATTTCTAGATAATTAGCGCGCGCGCGCTCCAACTCTACACGCTTCTAGATTATTCGTAACAATATTATGCCGCGTCGTAGCACGCCTCGACGTTCTATCGTGTTTATGTGTGTGAAAGCCCTAAGCGCTTTGACTCAGTTACGTGAATTGGGGGGCAGGAGAGTTATCTGCTTGTTTGATATCTTATGATATAAATAAAAAAAGACGTGTGGCACTCGGAGACTGCCGCGGAAAAGCTATTGCATAGCACTTTTTATCAACTTATGCAATTACAATTATTTATTTATTTTATTTATGCAGTATTTTTTTTCTTTGTTTATTCATATTTAAAACACTTTATACACAAATTATACGAGTACAGATATTCACTGTTGTACGTAGATGATAAATACCTATACATCTATATACTTTCTCACAAACAGCTGATTACGGTAGTTTTCCAATACAACCTATGCCACCTAAAGGCGGGTTGCTGAACTTAAGAGACAAGCGTGATATTTCTAATAGTCATTAAAAGTTCCGGTATTTATCGATAGTTGGAAAAACTAAAAAGTATCATCGCTGTGCCAGTCGGAGTGGGGGGGTGTTAGGTTTTTTCGTTACGGAATTTCTGGCTTCGGTCTCCACGCTCAAGGCCCACGATAAAAGCTATGCAATAGCTTAAAAATATATATGTAATTTTAAGTGGTCACAATTATTTCCACTTACTACTTCGATTCGTAGGTGATAAATAACGGTCGCGTGTTCGAGCACAACCACGTCCGAGCGGCGGTGGGGCGCGAGCGGCTCGCCGAGCGCGTCACCGAGCGCCTCACCCGACACGCGCCCGAGCGGCTCACCCAGCGGTACACCGACCACACCACCACAACCACCAAACAACCAGATTTTGAGGTATTACAATTATAAAAGTGCTGGTCACTTGTTCCATTTTAAATTTTTATAAAATACTAGCTGATCCGCGCAGCTTCGCCCGCGAGTAGATTAACATGTCGTCTAAATAGATTTTCATACAAGTTTTATCCTATGTTTTTATTATTTTATTATCCTATCCTATTTAAATTTAGCCTATGTTTGACCCCAGGACTTCAAATATTTCCATGCCAAATTTTATGAAAATCTGTCCAGCGGTTTAGCCGTGAAAGCGTAACGGGCAGACAGACAGACTTTCACATTTGTAATATTAGTATGGATTGTAGGATGTTTCGTCATTTTTAATTTTTTTAGGAATTGTAATTTTTTTCTGAAGGGGCACGGACGAAATGCCCAATAAAACGAAGTGGAATCTTAATATTTATTTTTATTTAAAAATAGTTTAAAAATTGATCCCAAGTACCCCTCTGAAAAATAAGTTAAAACTGCTAAGTGAAGAACCCCCTGGCGATCGAAGTATCACCACATTATGTAGCCACTATTGTATTGTTACGAACTTAGAATTCGCTTTGTGGAGTAAAATACCACTTACATTAAAACCTTGTATTCACCTCACAAATGTATAGTACACCACAATACAATACGTAAATACACTGACTAACACTAATAGCACCGTCACTATGTTTGCACTTGAAATAACCGACTAAACCAAATCACTAAACCAAAACACTATATTTCTGTATGCAGAATAAATTACTTTTCACAGTATCGTCTTTATCCTTTCGCATTATAAAACTGACGACCTTTTCGCCGACATGTCCTTATTTAAACAGAAGGTTCGGTAATATTCTCGAAAGTTCTAAAAATGACTCGTAAACAACTTAGATGTAAACAAGTCATAGTACACGCTATTTTCATGTCTTATGCCTTAGCGAGAAGATTCATTATGGCATAGCTGTTCGGTTAACCGCAGCTATTGTTTATCGATAACAGTTGTCTCTTTTATTTCTAGATTTTTTCAGTATTTTCACTCTTCACTTTTCTAGAATATTCGCAACTATATCTTTCAACGTGACATTGTAAAAATCTTTAGTTTATAATTTAAAGAAATCAATATTTTAACAAGAATTTCATAATATATATTTGAAAATTTAATGTACGTACGTAAAATATTTACTTATTTAATAAGAATGGTGATATTCATTCCCTACTTCTTCTTCTACAATAAGTTACCTGATGCCATTAGAGATTAACCAGTTAACAAATTCAAAAAATGTGTTAAAACAAAACTGTGTAAACAAGGTTACTATAAAATATCTGAATACCTTGATGACAGGAAAGCAATCCTTATTAATAGTGTAACAATTAGATACTTACTAATTAAACATTAAATCTTACTTAAAAATGATATGAAAAAAGACAAATCCGTTGAGTTTTTTCCGCCGGATCTTCTTAGTGTTCTAAAATAACTTGTAAAAAGTTTTATTGAATAAAGTTTTTCTGATCTGATTTCTACCTGGGGAGGTTATCATTTGATTAGGTTAGCAGTTTGTTTTTATATTGTAACGGAGTTTCCCGTCGGCTGGGTTGCCTACCCGGGATAGTTCAGTTGGACAGAGGCTCCGTGGACATTAAGTGAACCTAAACCTACGTTTATGGGTTCTTACATCTACTGGGAGACCAGGAAAACGACCGATTACATAATACATTATCTCTAATCACAATACCATCACATTAAAGCACTACCCTTACTATCTATAATTTCACTATGTTTGTTACCTATAATTAATTTATGCACGGCGTGGCGGGAACATACGCACGCGAGGGGGAAACGGGGGAGAGGGGAACGGTGTGAACGGGGGAGAGGGGAACGGTGTGAATGGGGGAGAGGGGAACGGTGTAAATGGGGGAAAGGGGAACGGTGTGAACGGGGGAGAGGGGAACGGTGTAAATGGGGGAGAGGGGAACGGTGTGAACGGGGGAGAGAGGAACGGTGTGAACGGGGGAGAGAGGAACGGTGTAAATGGGGGAGAGGGGAACGGTGTGAACGGGGGAGAGGGGAACGGTGTAAATGGGGGAGAGGGGAACGGTGTGAACGGGGGAGAGGAGAACGGTGTGAACGGGGGAGAGAGGAACGGTGTAAATGGGGGGGAGGGGAACGGTGTGAACGGGGGAGAGGGGAACGGTGTAAATGGGGGAGAGGGGAACGGTGTGAACGGGGGAGAGGGGAACGGTGTAAATGGGGGAGAGGGGAACGGTGTGAACGGGGGAGAGGAGAACGGTGTGAACGGGGGAGAGGGGAACGGTGTAAATGGGGGAGAGGGGAACGGTGTGAACGGGGGAGAGGGGAACGGTGTAAATGGGGGAGAGGGGAACGGTGTGAACGGGGGAGAGGGGAACGGTGTGAACGGGGGAGAGGGGAACGGTGTAAATGGGGGAGAGGGGAACGGTGTGAACGGGGGAGAGGGGAACGGTGTAAATGGGGGAGAGGGGAACGGTGTGAACGGGGGAGAGGGGAACGGTGTAAATGGGGGAGAGGGGAACGGTGTGAACGGTACACGCTCTTTCGGTTGCCTACCGACACTCCCGCCGCATCTCATGCCGCAATGCGTGGGCATTGTCGCACGAGATGCGGGGGAGGAAAGAGTTCTCCGTTTCCGGAGAGCTAACGACAACCGGGGTCTCTCCAGGCCCCAGAGAACGGGTATATGGGAATATGGGGCAAAGCTCCCGAGAACGGGAAACCATCCTACCTGGATCTGGAGAGCTAACGACGAGTGGGCCGCGGGGAGCCTGCGAGCTGCAGCGGCCGCGCCGACCCACCGCTGAAGTGTCACCACCTCGACAGAGAGAGACTTCTGCACCGTCTCGCTCTGGTATCTGCTACCACTGCCTTATCTATTCCTGTTGCCATAGCATCACTGCTTGCCACTGTCGTGTTCCGGTATAGAGACTTATGCAAATGCCATCAGCACTCGGCACAAAGATACCGACGCACCCTTAGCATGTCCACCACGACCATCGCCTATGATGGTTTCCCTTTCCATCAGGAGAACTATCTGTTTGCTATCTTATGATATAAAAAGAAATTCATTAAACACGTCGGCTATGAAGGCACAAACCATCTTGTCATTGTCCGCTTGTTTGTTGATCAGACAGGGGATTCACTACGAACAAACAAGCGCAAGGTGAAGCCTGAGCTGGATTCGGGGTCAGACCCCGAGCTGATGGAACCAGATAAGAGGATCATTATCGAAGACTTCGTCGAGGTCAAGAAGGCCACCACCGCGCATGTGTATAAGGTACCACACTTCTTACCGCCTCATTATATTGTCGACAGATTTCACCACCATATTAGATTGCCGACGGTCAGAGCTAAGCAGGTTGTAAACGCTGAAATAATTTGTGAAATTTTACGTGTTTGATGAATTATTTGATAGTCTACGGTCATGTTTGACGTGTTTGTCAAGCAAACTACGTGTTTGGCTGTATTTTTGAAAGATTTGATTGACGGTGTGTTTGTCATATGTGTTTGAAGGTGTACAGCCATGTTTGTCAAACAAACTCACTATTTTGACGCAACCGCCGCTGAAACATATTGTTAATTGTTACTCGGCTAACCGCCGGAGCGTCTTTTCACGGCGAAATCTGCTTTTAAAGTGAAGTCTTTTATGACAAACTTGTTGGTACGTGTGCGCTGACGTTTGATGAAAACGTACAAACAAAATATAAAGTTTGACAAACATATTCTACACTTTTTATCGTCGGCACTTGGTGAAACTCCATTTTAACACAATATTTGCTAGCATATAACACTTGTACTGTTTCACAATAAGATATTATATTTAATTTCCGACCGGTTTCGCTTACACAAGCATCCTCAGGGTATTTACAATAATTATTAACTAACAACGAAATCTAAATCATTAAAATCATTAAAATTTTTAATCACTAAAATTTAGATTTCGTTGTTAGTTAATAATTATTGTAAATACCCTGAGGATGCTTGTGTAAGCGAAACCGGTCGGAAATTAAATATAATATCTTATTGTGAAACAGTACAAGTGTTATATGCTAGCAAATATTGTGTTTGACAAACATGTTTGAACGTTTACAGTCAGCTTTAGGGCTTTGCGGCAGTGTTATCACTACATTTGGTTTCAATTGTTGCTGCTAGAAAACGACGAAATTATAAAGTTTATGTTCAGTGTAATGATGGGTAGGGTAAACCGAAATGATGAGTTTGTATGAGGTAGGAGATGATGTACACACAAAATGAAGGGATTCACTTGGCCCTCAAATGAATCCCTTCATTTTTTGGGAAGTAATATATTGTCCCATGATCAATTTGGGACAATATATTACTTCAAATGAGGTTATATATCGACCAAAATAGTTTGCAAAATGAGTATCTTATACAAACTCATCATTTTCTATACTTCAAATAAAATACACGAAAAATGAAGTCTGATTGTATTTTTTTGAGGGAAAAGTTACACAGTCAATTTGTTTGTTACAGCCTCAACAAATTTGTAGTGGTACAAAATGTGTTTGAGTTTATGGGACAATTCATTCCTTTGTATGGGACATTTGAGTTGCTTCATGTATGAGTGACACAACTTGGGTGTTTATTAAATATAATCCAGTATTTATACTATATGTATTTCTATGTATTAGTATCGTTGACTAACACCCATTACACAAGCAAATAATTTACTTACTTTGGGGTTAGATCAGTCAGTGTAATGTGAAAAAAAACCTTGAGTGGTGTCAAGGGACACCCGGACGGAACGAAGTTCCTTTTACTATTATTTACAAAAAACCTATATACACTCAACAAAAATAATCGTCGCGACACCACACTGTTCAATGCGAAATAGAAATGAAAATATCTGGCTTGCTTTCTATAAGAGAGAGAGACAGACAGAGAGACAGAGAGAGAGAGAGAGAGAAACATGCGCACGCCGCACAGCTTACAATACCTTACTATAATAAAAAGTGTCGTGACAACTTTTCGTAAGAATTTTCACAACGCGCGATAAGGAACTTCGTTCCAAAAAACTCTAGTTCAGAGTGCTAAGTGTGAGTTTTTCTTTTCGCATTCGATCTTGAGCGTTTGGAGTTTACTAGGAATTTGTATGTGATTTGTACAGCGCCACCTAGTGGTAAACGTGAGAAACCAGTTTACCACTAGGTGGCGCTGTACAAATCACTTACAAATTCCTAGTAAACTCGAAACGCGCTCACGATCGAATACGAAAAGAAAAACTCACACTTAGCACTCAGTGCATATGCTGTATTGCGTTACACACATTAATAAGTTAGATAGAGTGGGATATCACGTGAGGGCGCACGTACGTGGCGTTTCACAATGAGGTCACTTGCAAGGTCTGCGTCAGCGCATTGTCCCCACAACACCGTCTATACACCTCTGCCTACATATTCTTATATTATTTACTACCTGTTGCCCACGACTTCGTCCGCGCGGACTTCGTTTACTCCGCACAGCTCCTCCCCCGTAGGTGATAGCGTGATAATATGTAGCCTATATGTTGACCCGACCTGTTAGTAATAATCATACAAAATTTGAAGTAAATCCATGCAGTACTTTTTGAGTTTACCCCGGACATACAACAGACAAACAGATAAACAGACAAACAGACAAAAATTCTAAAAACTATATTTTTGGCTTCGGTATCGATTGTAGATCACGCCCCAAGTATTCTTTTAAAAAAATATTCAATGTACAGTTTTGACTTTCCTACGATTTTATTATATGTATAGATTAAGGCGAGGCATCGCGACAAACGGGAAAAAACTGGTTCGTTAAATCACGTTTTTTTGTATTGATTGTTAAATCACAATTTTACAAAAATTACACGATATACCGGAAGATATTATCTAAGGAATGTGCTAACTTATTGCATGATAGAATATACTTTACTCGATCATGTAAAATTCCGAAAAGAGGCGATAAAAATCTCTAAAACAAATAATTTGTTAATATTATTTCTAATCTTCCACATGATTTTTATATGGTGATATTTAGTTGTAAATACAAAAAAGAATGTGCTAAATTTTAGTTTTCCGCTGAAGTCCTATATTTATTTATCCGAAAATTAACACGTTTTCCAGCGGTTTCAGAACATACCGCGCCACCCATTTCCTATAGAATTGACGCGCGTCGAAATATCTCTTCTTAAATAGCAAACAAGCGGATAGGTTGTCTCTTCTATCAGGAGATTGATGGAAAGAGACAACCACGTAGATATTGCTATCTGTATGGGTGCTAATGTTCCTCGTGTTGGTCTCGTGCTCCTTTGCAGAATAGGCCAACTGTCGTTCTGCCAGACAGGTCGTAAAAGGCGACCGAGTGGCTATGGGCGTCACTACCATCGTGACTACTAGGTGGTAGAGCTCTGCATCGGCTCGACCGGGTCTGGTACCACCGCCTTACCTATTCCTGCCGCAATAGCGTCAGTGCTAGTCACAGTTGTGTTCCGATTTGAAGGGTAAGGTAGTAGATAAATTTATGCATGTTGCATTAGACCTCGTCAAAAGATAGCAACGCACCATTAACACCTTTGGCTATAGGCGATGGTTGACTATTTCCATCAGGAGACCCATTTGCTTGTTTGCTATCTTATGATATATAAAAAATATGCATGTCTACCGGTTACCGTACTTTTCAAATCGGAACACAACAGTGACTAGCACTGACGCTATTGCGGCAGGAATAGGTAAGGCGGTGGTACCAGACCCGGGTGAGACAATGCAGAACTCTACCACCTAGTAGCCACGATGTTAGTAACACTCTTACTCAATCAGTCGCCTTTTACGAACAACCTGCCAAATTGGCAAATGGCCATTGGCAAATGGCCATTCTTAAAAGCGAGCCCGGGCCAATATGGTGCAAAAGTTTGATTTGAACTAAGATCACATACCAAGATCTTGGTACATCGTATGATGTGAAAACAATAATTAAAATGGAATGTGTTGAACAGCCGCCGCTGAAGAAACGTCGTCTCAGGCGCAGGACGCCTACGCCCAGGACAGAACCCACTACAATTACGTGAGTATACATGTCCGATATTATATTTGTACTTTACGTGAGTATACATGTCCGATATTATATTTGTACTTTACGTGAGTATACATGTCCGATATTATATTTGTACTTTACGTGAGTATACGTGTCCGATATTATATTTGTACTTTACGTGAGTATACATGTCCGATATTATATTTGTACTTTACGTGAGTATACATGTCCGATATTATATTTGTACTTTACGTGAGTATACATGTCCGATATTATATTTGTACTTTACGTGAGTATACATGTCCGATATTATATTTGTACTTTACGTGAGTATACGTGTCCGATATTATATTTGTACTTTACGTGAGTATACATGTCCGATATTATATTTGTACTTTACGTGAGTATACATGTCCGATATTATATTTGTACTTTACGTGAGTATACGTGTCCGATATTATATTTGTACTTTACGTGAGTATACGTGTCCGATATTATATTTGTACTTTACGTGAGTATACATGTCCGATATTGTATTTGTACTTTACGTGAGTATACATGTCCGATATTGTATTTGTACTTTACGTGAGTATACATGTCCGATATTATATTTGTACTGTACGTGAGTATACGTGTCCGATATTATATTTGTACTTTACGTGAGTATACATGTCCGATATTATATTTGTACTGTACGTGAGTATACATGTCCGATATTATATTTGTACTGTACGTGAGTATACATGTCCGATATTATATTTGTACTGTACGTGAGTATACATGTCCGATATTATATTTGTACTTTACGTGAGTATACATGTCCGATATTATATTTGTACTTTAAGTGAGTATACATGTCCGATATTATATTTGTTGTAGTATTGTAGTATTGTTGTAGTAACGTACATTTGTAGTGTTGACTGGACTGACGGGATGACGTCACACATCACAGTGGGCAACGGTGATGACGTCACACATTACAGAGGGAAACGGTGAGTACGTCACGCATCACGGTGGGGAACGGTGATGACGTCACACATCACAGTGGGGAACGGTGATGACGTCACACATCACAGTGGGGAACGGTGATGACGTCACACATCACAGTGGGGAACGGTGATGACATCACGCATCACAGTGGGGAACGGTGATGACGTCACGCATCACAGTTGGGAACGGTGATGACATCACGCATCACAGTGGGGAACGGTGATGACGTCACACATCACAGTGGGCAACGGTGATGATGTCACACATCACAGTGGGGAACGGTGATGACGTCACACATCACAGTGCGGAACGGTGATGACGTCACACATCACAGTGGGGAACGGTGATGACGTCACACATCACAGTGGGGATCGGTGATGACGTCACACATCACAGTGGGGAACGGTGATGACGTCACGCATCACAGTGGGGAGCGGTGATGACGTCACACATCACAGTGGGGAACGGTGATGACGTCACGCATCACAGAGGGGAACGGTGATGACGTCACGCATCACAGCGGGGAATGGTGATGACATCACGCATCACAGTGGGGAACGGTGATGACGTCACGCATCACAGCGGGGAACGGTGATGACATCACGCATCACAGTGGGGAACGGTGATGACGTCACACATCACAGTGAGGAACGGTGATGACGTCACACATCACAGTGGGGAACGGTGATGACGTCACACATCACAGTGGGGAACGGTGATGACGTCACACATCACAGTGGGGAACGGTGATGACGTCACGCATCACAGCGGGGAACGGTGATGACGTCACAAATCACAGTGGGGAACGGTGGTGACGTCACGCATCACAGTGCGGAACGGTGATGACGTCACACATCACAGTGAGGAACGGTGATGACGTCACGCATCACAGCGGGGAATGGTGATGACATCACGCATCACAGTGGGGAACGGTGATGACGTCACGCATCACAGCGGGGAACGGTGATGACATCACGCATCACAGTGGGGAACGGTGATGACGTCACACATCACAGTGGGGAACGGTGATGACGTCACACATCACAGTGGGGAACGGTGATGACGTCACACATCACAAGGGGGGACGGTGATGACGTCACACATCACAGTGGAGAACGGTGATGACGTCACACATCACAGTGGGGAACGGTGATGACGTCACACATCACAGTGGGGAACGGTGATGACGTCACGCGTCACAGCGGGGAACGGTGATGACGTCACGCATCACAGTGGGGAACAGTGATGACGTCACGCATCACAGTGCGGAACGGTGATGACGTCACACATCACAGTGGGGAGCGGTGATGACGTCACGCATCACAGTGGGGAACGGTGATGACGTCACACATCACAGTGCGGAACGGTGATGACGTCACACATCACAGTGGGGAACGGTGATGACGTCACGCATCACAGTGGGGAACGGTGATGACGTCACACATCACAGTGGGGAACGGTGATGACGTCACGCATCACAGCGGGGAACGGTGATGACGTCACAAATCACAGTGGGGAACGGTGGTGACGTCACGCATCACAGTGCGGAACGGTGATGACGTCACTCATCACAGTGGGGAACGGTGATGACGTCACGCATCACAGTGGGGAACGGTGATGACGTCACGCATCACAGTGGGGAACGGTGATGACGTCACGCATCACAGTGGGGAACGGTGATGACGTCACACATCACAGTGCGGAACTGTGATGACGTCACACATCACAGTGGGGAACGGTGATGACGTCACGCATCACAGTGGGGAACGGTGATGACGTCACACATCACAGTGGGGAACGGTGATGACGTCACACATCACAGCGGGGAACGGTGATGACGTCACACGTTACAGAGGGGAACGGTGATGACGTCACACACCTCAGAGGGGAACGGTGATGACGTCACGCATCACAGTGGGGAACGGTGATGACGTCACGCATCACAGAGGGGAACGGTGATGACGTCATGCATCACAGCGGGGAACGGTGATGACGTCACACATCACAGGGGGGAACGGTGATGACGTCACACATCACAGGGGGGAACGGTGATGACGTCACACATCACAGAGGGAAACGGTGATGACGACACACATCACAGTGGGGAACGGTGATGACGTCACAGATCACAGGGGGAACGGTGATGACGTCACACAGCACAGTGAGGTACGAATTATTTTATTTTGTAGGATAACAAACAAGCAAATTGCTCCCGTAATGAAGAATGACAATCGTCGCCTACAGACACCAAAGATATTAATGAGGATGGGAATAATGGGAGGTTTGAATGCCACATGCGTAAGTTTACCGGTTACCTTATGAGAATATAGATCAAACCAGAACAGGACAGTGACAAGCACTGACGCTGTTGCGGCAGGAATGGGTAAGGCAGTGGTACCAGACCCGGGCGAGACAATGCAGAACTATACCATATAATAGCCACAATGGTAGTGCCTTCTATAGCCAATGGTTCGCCTCCTACGAACAGCCTGGCAGAACGGCAGATGGTCAAAAAGGCCCGCACAAACATTGAAACCTGATGTGTTGATGGATAAAACATCTTCCAGGATTTACTTGACCTACAAACACTGTCAATATTTCGAATGGCAGCAATCTTTTGAAGACCCAGTTAGATAGACTCTAATATCTGAATTTGCGCACGAGGTCATTGAAATCAAGTATCCATATACTAATATTATAAACGTGGAAGTCTGTCTGTCTGTCCGTCTGTTACGTTTTCATAGTTAAACCGCTGGAGTGATTTTCATGCAATTTTGCATGGAAATAGTTTAAGATCTGGAATCAAACATAGGCTATTTTTTTTTTCAAAAATCAACCCTTGAAAGGCTAAAATAGGGAATGAAATTTGTATTAAAAACTATTTCGACGACATACATGTTAATCTACTTGCTGGCAAATACAGGTCAGCTAGTCTCCTATAATTCCAATAGTTGTTTTTACTAATGGGCTTGTACCTACCTTAATTTCTTATTTAAGTTAGATTTTAATTAATTATAGAGGAGTATTACGTCGATTAAATGACAGTCACACATCGGTTGATAAATGTGTTTTATTAACTGTCATTTACTGGGATTTACATTAAACTTATATAGTAATAGTTCACGTGTGTGCTGCGTGATAAAATGTGATAACGATGGTACGATATCTGTGCGCGAGCGTGTTCTATCGTTACAAAGAGATCCAGTGAGTAGTCCTTTTAGACAACACTCGGATAGTTTTCAGATTTCTCACTCGTTCGACCTAAATGACTTGCTGCAACTACCTGTCTACAGATTTTTAATTACCTTCAATTACCTTAAACGCTGAAATTTCACATAATATAATCTTTTAAAGTAACGTGTTCTACTATCATTTTTAGGTAGAATCCATTATCCCTTATTTAGAAATTATTTATTTAGAAGGTATTTAAAATTCTTACCTCTTAAATTCAAGCCTTGGTGTCGGAGAGATCGTCACAAAAGCGTCAAAAAACACAAAAGTCCGTGACTTAGAATTAAGTAAAAGTGTCACGAAATAATTATGTTGTAGGTATTTTTTTTGATATTTCGGGTGCTTTTGACAACGCGTGGTGGCCGATGTTATTGTTGAAATTAAAAATAAGGGGGTGTTATTCAAATATACAAGCTAATTAAATCGTATCTAGAAAACGTTCATACCGTGTTATTCAAATATATAAGCTAATTAAATCGTATCTAGAAAACTTTCATACGAAATTACAGCTTTTAGATACAGCATTATGCTGCATCTAAACGCCTTACTCTAGGCTGCCCACAGGGATCAGTACTTTCACAATATCTATGGAACTTAGGGTTTGACGATTTATTCTCATCAGCCTTGCCGGAAGGATGCTCGCTTATAGTTTATGCAGACGACGTTGTTTTAATGATACAAGCTAACACATGAGCACAGATAGAGTCGCTGGCTTACACTAGTCTTAATTTTATCATCAACTAGAGCTTGAGAAATCGTTTAAGGTTTGCACCCCATAAAACGTTTTATCTAATATTAAAAGGTTCGCTCCTATCATCTACTAGTACAAAAATAAATAATAGCACAATAAAATGGTAACATATTTAGGTTTGGTCTTAGAAAACAATTATACTTTTATAAATCATATTAACTATATCGGTGAAAAGGCAGAACGGAATTTCTTATCCTTTGCGGGCATATCTGCCTTGACATGGGGTCTAACGTTTAACACTTTAAAGATAATTTATAACGCAACGTATTTAGGTTGTATTTGTTATGCATGTTCAGCGTGGGCTGATAAAGTTACGAGTGGTGCGATCCGGCGCAAACTACTTCAAAATCAGCGTCTAGCATTAATATTTCTATGCAAAGTTTTATCAGGTGTCTTACCATTAGATTTAGAATTTCAGCGTCGGGCTTCAATGTACTACAATTCTAGGAAGTTTACCAACCCAGAATTTATCAACTCGCAAGCTGAAACAAAAATACATCGCCTTTTTATCCCGTAATCGACGTTACTAATAAATTAATTGATGAATAGTAGTCATGCTGGTCTTGTTCAACTAAAGGACGGCATTTATATAACTTTTCCCATGCGTTCGGGATCGCTTAAGTAAAACGTGGATAGAAATAGATCATTGTGTTGCACAATTTCTCACTAGCCACGGTAATTTTAAAGCTAAATTACTCTCTATTAAATGAGTTTCTTCTCCTTTCTGCGAGTGCTCTACATTAAATTGTAAATATGAACAAACTGCACATCACATTTTTGGAGTGTAATCTTTGGCAAAACGAACGTCGTCAAATGCTTGATAGTATCCAATGTATATCCGGTGTAATTTATTACTCCGACTTTGTGGGTACACGTGGGAACTTCTGTGCCTTCAAGCGATTTTGTCATACTTACTACTGGTAGCAAAATTAAATAGGCCATTGTGGTAGGTCTCTAATTTCCAAACATCCGTGGTGCAACAGCAATCAGGCTTAACCTGATTGTAAAAGTCTCATCTCGTAGCATTTTTATGCTTTTAACATTTTGCTGTCTCCTGCCAAAAAGGGAGGGAAGCAGGATGTATTTTCCTACTCCTCCTATATACTTCTGATTAATTTCGTTGCGGGATCCAAGACAGCTTAGCTTTTCCCCCAGGGCACCCTGAGCTCGCAACTCAGTGGTTATCAGGACGGTTGCTGCTGTTGATTCTGGTTTACCGAAGTTACAGTGGTGGGAATGAGAGGTGGGCCCATTGAACTTTAACTAAGAATTAACTAGGTCTTAATTTACTTGCGATAGCACACTGTAGTTTTTTCAATTTGTTCAATCGCCCAAATGTTTTTTTTAAACAACATTTTGCAAATGGTGATTACGCGACCTGTATACATTAATGTCTTCACATAGACCAGAAATAGTTTTGCTATGGATTGATATCTGATAATCTAAAACTAGGAAGTTACACGCGAGACCCGCTACGTCCTAACAATCGCAGGATAACTTCAATGATGTCTGCACTACCGGATAACGCTACAAGTACGCGAATGACCGACGCTAACTCATCAAAACGATTGACTGGCGGCCGCCTCCGGTGCCCGGTCCCCGGGCGCAATAAATTGATCAAGGTCAACGCCCCCGCCACCGAACCACGCCATTACTCCTTGGGTCTTGTTTTACTATGCGTAGAGTTCATAACATTTAGAGCATGGCATTTAAATATTATTATTTTTGTATGAAAATTTGAAAAAATATTAAGTCATCGAACAAAAGTTGTTAGCGATCTTAGTAATACCATCCAGAAAGGTTGTTAGGGTTTTTTCAATAGCTTTACAAGTAAGTTCCTGTATAGAACTTGTAAAGTTCTACGTTTGGGCTAAGTTACTTTGACCATGGTCACGAGCAGAGGAAATTAGTTCTAAATATGTGCGTTTTTCACTCGTGTACTTCTTAAAACTGAAATTTGCATATTTGTGGGGAGAAAATTCACTGAAGATGGTAAATATGTCTCGTGATTAAAATGTGAAAGACAAAGCGTGAGGAAGTAGTGTATAATTGTGGTGGTTTTACAGGGCGGTGGCGACTGCGGGCGAGTGGGAGGAGTCGCTCAAGGTGGAGGCGGGCTCGCCCGAGGACGCGCCCCTGCTTAGCGCAGACGCCCGCGCCTCCAGTGACGAGAACTGGCCCATACGTGAGCACACACGTACACACACACACACGCACACACACGCACACACACACACACACACGCACAAACACACACATATAGATTTATGCGCGCGTGAGTTGAGGTGATTTTCTTCTCGCGCTTGTATCATACCCTCAAACTTACGACTATATTGACTTCAGTTTCATACACTGTTCGTATTCTACATGTTGTACTTTAAACCATATCTGATCAACCGACACGTAGCTCAGCGGTAAGAGCGTTGTCTGGTTTTGAGGCAAGATGTTCCCTGCTTCAAATCTAAATGTCAAAATATTTCTTTGTTTTAAAAAGTTTTAACATTCACAGTATTTTCTTTCATTGTTTCACCATCACTATTTATATGTTTCTTGATATTTCTTAGCGTATATCTTAAATTGTCCATTTTTGTTTTTGGGTCTTTTATATCCTGTATAGATTTTATTTTAAAATCTGTTTTTCTTTTTTTTTCAATTTCGGGTTTATCTTTGACAGTTTTATACCGACATTTCTTATTAACATTTACATTGTTTTGTAGAGCCGTGTTGCTATTTCCTGAATTTCTAAGTATATTTATAACTTTTTTGATGTCGGAGTTAGATATTATACTCTTCATCTGTCATTTTTTGAATTTTCAATTGTGTTTTTGTTTTGATCATGTTGATAATATTTACGTCTGTTTTTCTGTCTTTGTTTTTTATAATATTATCTTGTTTCGCTTCGTTAATATTCTTTTTGTTGGCATTATTTTTATTAATTTATTTTTTAGACCCGATGAAACAGCAGTTGCTTCATGCTTGAGTATTTCATTTTTCTTTTATTTATTTTTATGTTTTATGTTATTATGAGTATTTTTATGTTATTTTTGTCATTCGTAACTTTTATGAATGTATGTTTTTTGTCGTTTCTGTTTTAGTCATATTTTTATCAATTTTAATTTAATTTAATTTTTACCAATATTTTGTTTAAGTTCTTTATGTATCTGTTCGTTAACTTTATCTTACCTTTAACTTTTTTCTTTAACTTTATTTTATCTTGTACTAGTTTACATTCCGAATTTATTTTTTCATTCATATATTTTTTATTTTATCCTTATTTTTTTGCTTTACATTAGTGCTAAAACACATATAGAGTTTTGATATATTTTAATTCACAAATAACTTCGATCAAAAATTATTAGACTCGGTGTTGTCTACAAACTCAGCGCAAGAAAATCGCTTGAGAATGATCTTAGAGAAGCACTAAACACTTCTCAGCGTCATAAATGTATATTGATAATAATAAACCCTATTTCTGTAAGTTATGGTTTAATATCGACTGTAGCGATTCATGCAATCTACAAATGCAGTCAAAACAAGAAAAATAGACAATAATGATCAAAATAAAATCTTAAATCGTGACATCACAATTATTTATCTTGTACACATTATATATACGAATTTTCAACGCATCTCAAATGGACTTCGGTCCTCAGGCAGTATGCCTTGCCTGGCTGGGAAGATTTTTTTTATATCATAAGATAGCCAACAAGCAGATGGGTCTCCTGATAGAGTCAACCATCGCCTATAGACAGCAAAGATGTTAACGGTGCGTTGCTATCTTGTGGCGAGGTCTAATGCCACGTGCATAAGTTTACCGGCTACATTACCCTCCAAACCGGAACACGAGCGACAAGCACTGACGCTATTGCGGCAGGAATAGGTAAGGCGGTGGTACCAGACCCGGGCGAGACAATGCAGAGCTCTACTATCTAGTAGCCACGATGGTAGTGACTCACATAGCCAATCGGTCGCCTTTTACGACCTGCTTGGCAGAGCGGCAGTTGAAAAGTCGGCGGGGAAAATCTTGCTTTTCCACAACCTCGTCACAACTGTCATCAATCTCCACAGTTATGGAATCACTCTGACAGTAGTTGGTCCGCTGGTTCTACCACTAAGCTTTCTAATAGTACGGACCAACAGTGTCACATCACTATTGCTCCACTTTACGTGTAAAATTTTGTTAGGTACATAGAAAATTCAACTTTAATTTCACTGATTTAACGTTTAAAATTTTAAGTCACATGAAACTCAAAATACGTTTTCGTGACGTGATGCGTCCGTACGTTAGTTGTGATTGGACGATATAAGACCACATATTTATTGGGGTTTAATTTTTTAAGCCACTTCTAAGGCAGTTATCTTGAATATGGTTATTTTCGATCAGAGACAAATAATTACAAATTAATGATACGTTGTGCGAATCTATATCCTACTAATATAATATTATAAATGCGAAAATTTGTGAGTATGTATGTATGGATGTTTGTTACTCTTTCACGCAAATACTACTGAACCGATTACGATGAAATTTGGTATGTAGATAGCTGAAAACCCAGAATAACATATAGACTATTTTTTATCCCGGAAAAGTTATGTGATCCCGCGGGATTCACTTAAAACTTTTTTAATGCAGCAGGCTGCTAGCTGCAGCTAGTTAATATTATAAATGCGAAAGTTTTGATGTTTCGATATTTGGATGGATGGGTGTTCGTTACTCAATCGCGGAAAAACTGCTTAACGGATTTGAATGAAATTTATCACACAGATAGATGTTAACCTGTAATGGCACATAGGCTACTTTTTATCCCGGATAAATTAGGTGATCCCGCGGGATTCGCCAAAAACTTTTATAATTTTATAGCTAGTGTTTTGTATGTAACAGTGTGACATGTGTGTTGCAGATGTGTCGTACTTCCGCAACGCGGGCAGCACGCCGGTGTCTCGCCATAATATGATACGTTCAAACGAAGAAGCCACGGTTAGTGTTTTTAAACTATCATCACGCGAGTTATTTTGCGGGGTAGGCAGAGTGAATTGACCGTCTATAGACATTCCAGTTCACCACAATTCACCGGTTTGTCGGTTGCCGAGGCTTGCAATCAAGAAATGAAATAACATAATATTGATATAAAAGAAAGTAAAAGGGAAAGATAAGATTATATAAAACGTAAGTAATTTTACATGTAAAGCATACGGAAAATAGAACTATAAACACTTTTTATATGTATACTAGCTGTTGCCAGCGACTTCGTCCTCGCGGACTTCGTTTACTCTGCACTGCACCTCCCCCGTAGGTGATAGCGTGATAATATGTAGCCTATATGTTGACCCGACCTGTTAGTAATATTCATGCAAAATTTGAAGTAAATCCATGCAGTACTTTTTGAGTTTACCCCGGACATACATACAGACAAACAGACAAAAATTCTAAAAACTATATTTTTGGCTTCGATATCGATTGTAGATCACGCCCCAAGTATTCTTTTAAAAAAATATTCAATGTACAGTTTTGACTTTCTTACGATTTTATTCTATGTATAGATAAAAAATATAATCTGTAAATACGTTGTAATGGTTACCATTATCCGTTACATTCGCGGTCTCGTGTGGTCAGCACCAGTAATGACGCGCCTACGTCGTGGTTCTCTTCCCCCACCGTTGGGTATATAAGCGCACACACACCTTCCACCTGTCTTTTCCCTTGTCCGGGTGAACTACAGCGGCGCTCGTTGGTTGACCGGGGTTGTTCTCTGGTGGCGATTCCATCATACTACTCCGCGAGGCGGATGTGACTTCGTGCATGTCGTCGTTGTGTTGCAACCAGCCGCGCCGGGTACGGAAAACCACCAACTCTACGAGGCCCAGCTAAGTTACAAGACCTTCCCCATCGCGCCGGTGGTACTTTTCCCCCACACGTTTTCTGAGAAACCCCGAGATATTGATAAAAGAAAAAAACTATTTTTTGAATGTAAATATCTGAAATATAAAATTACGTTTTACCAAAAAACATCTTTCATTCCCATACATTCTTTGGAACCCATTACAACGTAAGCTGTAAATTCGGTGTGTTTCCGTGCAGGCTGAACACGGGTCAAGGTCGGGCGAGGCTCCGGTGCAGTTGGTGATGAGGAGCAACCTCACATTCAACCTCGGAGATGAGCTGTTCCGCTGGCGCTCCGGGGACGTGGCGTGAGTACACACCACTCCCCACCACTCTAATACACCGACACCACTCGCATACACCCACACCACTCCCACACACCGACACCATTCCTACACACCGACGCCACTCCCTCACACCGACACCACTTCCACACACCGATACCACTCCCACACACCCACACCACTCCCACACACTGACACCACTTCCACACACCGACACCACTCCTACACACCGACACCACTCCCACACACCCATACCACTCCCACACATCGACACCACTCCAACACACCGACGCCACTCCCACACACCGACACCACTTCCACACACCGACACCACTCCCACACACCCACACCACTCCCACACACTGACACCACTTCCACGCACCGACACCACTCCCACACACCCACACCACTCCCACACACTGACACCACTTCCACGCACCGACACCACTCCCACACACCCACACCACTCCCACACACCCACACCACTCCCACACACCGACACCACTCGCACAACACAATAACACCACTTCCACACCACAAAGACATTTGTCCCACACCACATTAACACCACTTCCACACCACAAAGACATTTGTCCCACACCACAATAACACCACTTCCACACCACAAAGATATTTGTCCCACACCACATTAACACCACTTCCACACCACAAAGACATTTGTCCCACACCACAATAACACCACTTCCACACCACAAAGATATTTGTCCCACACCACAATAACACCACTTCCACACCACAAAGACATTTGTCCCACACCACATTAACACCACTTCCACACCACAAAGACATTTGTCCCACACCACAATAACACCACTTCCACACCACAAAGATATTTGTCCCACACCACAATAACACCACTTCCACACCACAAAGACATTTGTCCCACACCACATTAACACCACTTCCACACCACAAAGACATTTGTCCCACACCACAATAACACCACTTCCACACCACAAAGATATTTGTCCCACACCACAATAACACCACTTCCACACCACAAAGACATTTGTCCCACACCACAATAACACCACTTCCACACCACAAAGACATTTGTCCCACACCACAATAACACCACTTTCACATCACAAAGACATTTGTCCCACACCACAATAACACCACTTTCACACCACAAAGACATTTGTCCCACACCACAATAACACCACTTCCACACCACAAAGACATTTGTCCCACACCACAATAACACCACTTCCACACCACAAAGACATTTGTCCCACACCACAATAACACCACTTCCACATCACAAAGATATTTGTCCCACACCACAATAACACCACTTCCACACCACAAAGACATTTGTCCCACACCACAATAACACCACTTCCACACCACAAAGACATTTGTCCCACACCACATTAACACCACTTCCACACCACAAAGACATTTGTCCCACACCACAATAACACCACTTCCACACCACAAAGATATTTGTCCCACACCACATTAACACCACTTCCACACCACAAAGACATTTGTCCCACACCACAATAACACCACTTCCACACCACAAAGATATTTGTCCCACACCACAATAACACCACTTCCACACCACAAAGACATTTGTCCCACACCACAATAACACCACTTCCACACCACAAAGATATTTGTCCCACACCACAATAACACCACTTCCACACCACAAAGACATTTGTCCCACACCACATTAACACCACTTCCACACCACAAAGACATTTGTCCCACACCACAATAACACCACTTCCACACCACAAAGATATTTGTCCCACACCACAATAACACCACTTCCACACCACAAAGACATTTGTCCCACACCACATTAACACCACTTCCACACCACAAAGACATTTGTCCCACACCACAATAACACCACTTCCACACCACAAAGACATTTGTCCCACACCACAATAACACCACTTTCACATCACAAAGACATTTGTCCCACACCACAATAACACCACTTTCACACCACAAAGACATTTGTCCCACACCACAATAACACCACTTCCACACCACAAAGACATTTGTCCCACACCACAATAACACCACTTCCACACCACAAAGACATTTGTCCCACACCACAATAACACCACTTCCACACCACAAAGACATTTGTCCCACACCACAATAACACCACTTCCACACCACAAAGACATTTGTCCCACACCACAATAACACCACTTCCACACCACAAAGACATTTGTCCCACACCACAATAACACCACTTCCACACCACAAAGACATTTGTCCCACACCACAATAACACCACTTCCACACCACAAAGACATTTGTCCCACACCACAATAACACCACTTCCACACCACAAAGACATTTGTCCCACACCACAATAACACCACTTCCACACCACAAAGACATTTGTCCCACACCACAATAACACCACTTCCACACCACAAAGACATTTGTCCCATACCTCAATCAAGAATCAATTATTTTTAGCAAGATAATATAAGAAAACTCTATTAACTGATGTATCTGTCTGTTAGAAACTGCTAGTCCTAAGATTAATGTAACACATGTACTTACAATTACCCATGCTGACATAACATACTCGTACACGCATACACACTCATATACACGTACAGACTCATACACATACATAAATACACACACGCAATAGGCACGTGTATTACTTAATTTACACAAATGCTAATGATGTTCTGGAAGAGCGGTGTATCCTGACACAAGCATTTCTGCTTAAAAGGATGCGCCGGACAATGTAATATTATGTAATAAGTGTAAAATAAGTTGAGAAATAAACATTTGTATTTGTAATAAACATTTGTATTATACCACAATAACACCACTTTCACACCACAATATTACCACTTTCACGCCAAAATCACACCACCCCCATGAATGACTCCTAAATATTTACAGGTATAATGCTCAAATATAGTTGTGAGATAGATTCGTTCTTCGTCTTCTATAGTTTTTATCGTGGGGAGTGTTCCGACGAGTTGTTTGGATTAATTAAAAAATGTTATGAAAAAAAGACAAGTCCGTTGAGTTTCTTCCGCCGGATCTTCACAGTGTGCGGCCGCGTTTCCGATCCGGTAATAATTAAAAAAAAAAGACGTGTGGCACTCGGAGACTGCCGCGGTAAAGCTATTGCATAGCATTTTTTATCAACTTATGCAATTACAATTATATATTTATTTTATTTATGCAGTATTTATTTTCTTTGTTTATTCATATTTAAAACACTTTGTACACAAATTATACGAGTACAGATATTCACTGTTGTACGCAGATGATAAATACCTATACACCTATATACTTTCTCACAAACAGCTGATTACGGTAGTTTTCCAATACAACCAATGCCACCTACAGGCGGGTTGCTGAACTTAAGAGACAAGCGTGATATTTCAAAAAGTCATTAAAAGTTCTGGTATTTATCGATAGATGGAAAAACTAAAAAGTATCACCCCTCTGCCGGTCGGAGTGGGGGGTGTTAGGTTTTTTCGTTACGGAATTTCTGGATTCGGTCTCCACGCTCAAGGCCCGCGATAGAAGCTATGCAATAGCTTAAAATGTTGACGCGTCAAAATAACATGTAAAAAGTTTTATTGAATAAAGTACTTCTGATTTCTGATTTCTGAATTCCTGCCGCCGAATTCCATCATCGGACATCGCGTCAAAATTCAAAGTTCCACTCCCACCATCACGATGTCTGGAAATCCACAACTATGTGTTTCTTTCAACACTTTCTGCCTCGCACTACTCTGTCGTGGAACCAATTACCGGCAGGGGTGTTTCCGAACGGTTACGACTTGAGGATCTTTAATAAAAGAGCTTACTTATACTTAAATGGCCGGCAACGTAACTGCAAGACCTCTGGTATTGCGGATGGCCATGGGCGGGCGGTGGTAATCATTTTCCCCGTGTTGGTCCCGGGCTCCTTTGAAGAATAGGCCAACTGCCGTTCTGCCAGGCAGATCGTAAAAGGCGACCGACTGGCTATGCGCGTCACTACCATCGTGACTACTAAGTGGTAGAGTTTTGCATCGGCTCGCCCGGGTCGGGTACCACCGCCTTACCTATTCCTGCCGCAATAGCGTCAGTGCTTGTCACTGTCGTGTTCCGGTTTGGAGGGTAAGGTAGCCAGTAAACTTATGCTTGTGGCATTAGACCTCGCCATAAGATAGTAACGCACCATTAACACCTTTGATGTCTATAGGCGATGGTTGACTCTTTCCATCAGGAGACCCATCTGCTTGTTTGCTATCTTATGATATAAAAAAAAAACTTACCATCAGATACACCTCCTGCTCGTTTCTCCCTTCTTCTATAAAAAGGTGAAGTATTTACTTATTGAGAACAATGCGACGCTCTATAAATTAATAGTTTGTAAATGACGTATGTGCGCAGCTCGTCATTCGTCGGTCTGATGTAAACAGGTGGATGAGTTTATGCCTTAAGTAGTAAAGTCGTAAAAAAACTTTTGTAAAAATATAAATAGTTTATACTCTTCATCGTCGGCACTTGGTGAAACTCTTAAACTTAAATTACTTGACTCGGACCTTGAAACTTGATAAATCGATTCTTATAGAATATATAATTTTTTTTCCTGTACCGAGCTTTGCTCGGTTTTTCATATACCCATATCTTGGGAACCGAGCATTGGACCTGGAACCTTGATAAATCGATTCCTTGACTCGAAAAACCCCTAATTTGTGACTTTCATGAAAATCGTTGGAGCCGATTCCGAGATTCTAATTATATATATATATATATATATATATATATATATATATATATATATATATATATATATATATATATATATATATATATATATATATATATATATATATATATATATATACAAGAATTGCTCGTTTAAAGGTATTAGATAAATATATATTTTTGTGATCGTGAAACAGTACAAGTGTTTAAAATAATAATAAAAATAGTCCTTTCAATTCCATTGCCTCAATATCTTTGTTTAGGCGTACGGATATATATGATGATATTTATCATAACGTATTTATAGTCTGTCCGTCTGTTTAAAAATAGTAGTCTTGTAACGTCTACGTTATATAACTTATCTTTAAAAGATGCCTACATGCTAAGCAGTTGATTCCTTCTTTAAAAAGGTTTAGACTATGATCGAGTTTGACAACACTGTAAAAATGTTTAAATATTGGTATTCCAGTAACATCCTGAGTGATTTGATTATCCCGGCCACCACGAGTCGCGTGGAACGCTCCAGTGACGAAGATGTGGCCAGGAAGCGAGTCCGTGTCCCCGCGAGCGAGCGGGATGGCGATAGCGACCGCGCGCGCGCCCATGCGAGCGACCGAGACAGCGATAACAATCACGCGCGTCCCTCCGCGAAAGAGTGGGATAGTGATAGGTACCGCGAACGTGGCCACGCGAGCGAGCGAGATAGCGATAGCGACGGACACGCCAGCCCCGACAGACACGGACACCCGCTGCTTGTGTCATCGGACTCCTCCGACGAAAGCGATTAGATCATGGTCGACTCAGATAACTCTGCCGCTCTCAGGTTAGTACAAAATATGTATACGCAGAAAGCAAACAGGTATACTATTCAAAGTCAGAGTCTGTGTGCGGGCAGGGCGTACAGCTGTCGCTGCATCTCCCGAAGTTATACTAAAGCTAGATGTATGTGTGTGCGTGTGCGTGCATGAATACGCATGTGCGTGCGTGTGCGTGTGTGTGTTTCATATCAGACAGGAAAAATGGGCTTCCTGATGGAAAGAGAAACCATCGCTTATAGACACCAAAGATGTTAATGATTCATTGCTATCCGTGTGGCGATATGTTAATACCACATGAACCTGCCGGTATGCCTGCCGTGTAAGGGCCCGTAACATGTCTTAACGATGATTAATAATTAAATTAATTTTTTCGAAGGTTCGTAAATGCATTTTTTTTGTTTCCGTTTTTCATAAGTTCGAAGAAACAAATGTTCGATAGGTTCTCGGTCAAATATAATATTCGATTATTCCGAATATGATTTCCTATTTTCAATACTTTGAATACAGTTATTTTTAGTGTTATTGAACAATTTGGGTTAGGTCAGGTCAGTGCGAGGGAGAGCGAGCGAAGCGAGCGTGCCCCGGCAGTGGCTGTCGAGCGCCAAATTCCCTTCATTGCTGGTGTTAATGAACTGTTTGGATTAGACTAGTTAGAACAGCGAACATCCACTACTGTTAATCGGAATATGTGTTTTGATGTTTCGAATTATATCAAATCGAACTTTTTGTTATTCGACCTATTGAAACTCTGTATTTTCGAAGTAATAATTAATAATAATATTTATTGACAACAACACATTTGGCAATATTGACATATTAAAGCTAATAAACTAATTTTTTTCCAACAAACAATTATAAACGTTTAGAACATTGAAATTTTAGAATTACTAAAATAAGATGAGTGACAAATCGGAGTTGTTATATTAGAAATGTTGAATTATTCAAAATTATTCAAATTTTGGTATGTAGTATACTCACTGTAAAGACATCGGTTAGCTGTCATTGCATCTTACACGCATTGCGCATAACTTATGTTTGTTTTTTTTTAACAGTTATCCCTCTATTGCAGATTACGCACCAGAATCTCATCGCAATGAAAAATGACATGAAATTGGATACTGGCATTTGTCAGTTAAGAAGCGAATCGAAAATGACCAGATGAGCTTTGGAGGACTTCTTCTATGCAACATTATATCAAAAACTTGTTATTATTCGTGGTTTTGTGAGAAATATCTTTAAGTTTACCCCTTCAAGGGTGAACCGTTACCTCTTCTGAGGGTGAACTATGTTACATCCTCAGGGAGTAAATTGTTTCCCCCCTTAGAAAGTGAATTATGTTTCACCCTTAGAAGGTGAATTATGTTTCCCCCTTATAGGGTGGATTATGTTAACCCCTTAGAGGGGGAATTGTTAACCCCTTAGAGGGTGAATTATGTTAACCCGTCAGGGGGTGAATTATGTTACACGCTCAGGGGGTGAATTATAAAAAACCTAAACGAACGCCTACGACATAAATGTATTCCAGTTTGTTCCGTCCAATGTCTTGAGCAATGCGCTAATAGAGATAGCAATCACATTCTTCTTTTTAAAAGAAATCGACACTAATCATCAGGTCTGCTGGCAAAAATGAAACCTTAAAACTGTATTTAAAAGCGCAGATTTGTTGCAGTGACATCTGCTGGGTTTATAATACACTATTATTCGAAAACAATACTGTTTGTATAGCTACAACGCGGTCACATTAACTTGACGCATCTCTGGAATGTAAGGTGCAGCTTCCCTTAGCTCGTCCGGTTTATAATATAAGTGTCAGTACGGCCATGGTCAGCATTTTTGTTACCGATACGCGCGTAGATAATTTGGTTAGTTTTCTGTTATTGTTATATTGTTTTTGGACATTGTTACGTTTTGCGCCAAATGACGTCACCAACGGCATGCGTCAAGTTAATCTGACCGCATGTATAAATGTACCTTAAATGTTAGCATGTTGATGACGCCGACACTTATACAATATTGTCCTATCAAAAATCATTTGATGCGGCTAAATAAGCTTTCGTTTAAAAAATGCAGTGCGTATAACCGGCACGCTCGATTGAAGTAATATTCTTTGACATTTTGACAGATGACGATGAAGGATAAAGGAGTGTGATAAAGGAATATGTCGAGGCCAAGAAACTTATATAGCAATATTTGAAAAATAAAATTATACTTTATTTCGTTACGCATAAAGTTGTCATTTGTTTCTTACTTAACAGAGGGGGAAAAACGTTCTGAGCAAGACAACGACAAGAGTGGATGTTGTCCCTTTCTTGCAATTGCCAGTGTAAATAAAACTTTCGGATGGTAGATTTTTATATATTTGGTAATCGTTAAATCCCTTTTATTCATACACGTTGATAAATACATTAGCGTAAAATGTAATTAACATAGTGAGTTCTAAAATATGCTTATTTTAATTATTACGTAATTACTTATGCAATGCAAACACTGTTTGTCAAATTAGTAGAATTACTTAGTAGTAATTTGCAAACTACGCATGGCCACACTTATATATGGCGATTGGCGCTTTATTTAGTAGAAAGAGACACACTCCACCCATGTCGTGGTACTCTTCGGAACGATTTTGAAACGCGTGTGAACATTCCGGGTAGAATGTAACTTCCTTGGTCGGGGCTTTTTAATTTTACTTGGATCATATTTTAAGTACGAATGTTGCTCCATGACAACGCTCCCTCTACATACACTTTGCACACTTTCATTTAATGCAAAAGGCCGATAATCGATAAACATACACTTTGGCATATGTAGTGTGTCGACTTTGACAGATGACAGTTTTTTTTTTTTTTTTGGCATGGGCGTTAACAACTGACAGTTTTGTTTCACACTGTTCGGTATTCTCTCCCAGATTTTTGGACGAGAATTTTGAATCTGTATCATATCATAAACAATTCCGTCCATAGACATATCGATATATCAATACGTGAAGCGAAAATGTTGTACTCTGTTTTACGAAAATTACGCGAATTGAGCAGTATGAAATTTAGGTCAATTAAAGTTTATATTGAGAAGTGCCGTATATTAGAATACGCTTATATTATAAGCATTTAAAACACATTAAATTTATAAAAAATAAACATTACACACCATACAATGCATTTAACATGTAATATTCACCGAATATATAATATTTTGTTTACGGTGAGTCTGTTGACAAACTTAGAAGGGGTTTAAATATTGTCTAAAATTAATCTTACGGTCGAATTTCAACCATCGGATGATCGTTAGTTTAAATTAAAAGCCCATGTATTTATACTTTATTTTGTAATATATGAATTATTAGGTAAAATACGAAACTTTGTCACAAAATATATTTAAAATAAAAGTAGTTTTTTTAAATTATATTGACATATCTATCGTGTTGTTTATGATAACAAATAGCACGTTTTTAATCAGTGATACCAACTTGGAGGTTTTTCCCCAAATTTAGGGGAAAAATAAAACAAGGATTTTATCGGAGTAAATCTTTTTAGGATATTTTCTGTGAATACAAATTTATCACAAATTATGTTTAAAATAAACATGATTATCATATGATATGATAGAGATAGAAAATAGAAGGAACAGTTGCACTTGTTCTATCTCTTTCTAACTTTGGGAGCTAATAGATTGTTGTGTGAAACAGGCAGAGACTGTACCAAATGTTTCTGGAGAACGACTTTTGAACTATTCCCAATCGTAAACTTCGCTAGTATAGTCGTAATCTGTTTCAACAGTTTGAAGATTAGGTACGGTCTGTTAGGATCTGAAACCTGTTCCAATTTGCTGTTTTAGTGTATACGCCTCCCTCCTAGTTTAGATGCTTAGAATTTAAATTTATTCTATCTAACTTAGAGTTCTTAGACTTTAGTTTTGCCGAACACGAGCATTATTGAGCTCTTTGACAAGAGTGATAAAGGGACTAGGCATTAATTTCCATAAACAATCAAAACTATAAAATTGCACGCATTCCAACGCTGAACATATAAAATGGTTTATTTCTGTCTAACTAGTTAGAATTTTCATAAAAGACAAAGCTACAAAAATTTTGTCAGTACTCTAATTTCAAATCATAAGAAAATAACGTCACCTTAAACAGCTTGCGGCCAATACGCCATTACTAAAATGCGCTGTCAATGTACGTAAAATGTCAAATAACCCTTTGTTTTCAAAATATTAAATTGATTTGAGCGTTTATTTGTATTTTTATATAATTTTAGTGTGTGCCTTAAATCTAAAATAAAAACTGTTAAACTAACATGCCTAATTGCAATATATTTTATCAATTGTTATGTAGAGTGTAAACAGCTGTTCTTAAGTCCGCCATTACTCGGGACGAAATTACAAGATTTTCTCTTATTTATTTCGTATCTAGTGGTAGTTTCCTTCATCTAAGATTGAATCATACACAAGTTTTAAAAATTGCAGAATCAACTTGCGCACTATTTTTATATATGTACGTATCGCTCGCATAATTGAAAGACGACTGACGCGAATGCCTTAGGTAGTGAACGCGGCTCAACGTATATTAGACATTATTGTAAATATATAATGTTATGCTGTATATATTTTAAATAACTGTACGGTGTGTAAGGAATAGTGAACCGAAAAAATAAGGAAATGTGCCATTTTACGTTTTGTTTATTATGGCAATTCCTTTCTTGTTTGAAATTACGTACTAATTAATATTGCTTAGACATATCGCGGAAGGACGGATCCAGCTTTCGGGTCACGAAGGGTTACATATTTGAGGTTCAGTCAAGATAGGCTCTAAACCTTATCTAATTCTAATAAATCAATAACTAGAACCTTGCCTGGGGGGGGGGGGGGGGTCGTGATCCCCCCCCCCCCCCCCTGGGTCCGCCCTAGATATCGTGCCCGCGGAATTATCGAACCAGCCGTTGTATATTTTGCGCTGTTTATTGTTTATTTCGAGTATTTCTTTAAATTTTACTAATTTTTTAGAATCAGTATTGTATGGTATTGAATAAATTAAATTTTATAAAGTTGATGTAAAAAAATCATCAAAAAATCAGAGGCAGTCATGGGGACTGACTACAGAAAAGGAAACTTAGAATTGTATTTTGAATTTTCAAACTGATTTTAATATTTAAAAAATCATGGCTTATCCTTTAAAATTAGCATGTTGCTGATGCGAACCGATATTATTTTCCCTAAAGTCGCCAATCGCGCCTATACACATTAAAAAAAAATATTTCTCACACAAGATTCCGACGGTTGTTATCTCAGAATCATGGTCAAATCCGTTGTCTTGACTTTCGGTATTCCGTTTCTTACGCATTGCATATCTTGTATATTAGTGCCTTATTGAGAATTATTTTGTTTAAATATTAAAAATATTACTGTTAAGTATTGTTATATAATCTAAAACTCCGACCTTCCCTAAATCCCCCATTCCTTTTAACCATAGTATACTTTTAAAGCTCTCAAATTTATCAACACAACTCAAGTGAGTTTGCCAAAAAATTTGGCACAATGGATTTTTAATTAAAAAAATTGTATTTTAAGTAATAACTAAAAAATCAGTTTTCAAAAGTAGATAAATGATTTGTAGAATCTATTGTGATGAGGTTGGCGACCATTTCGAGTCACAATTTAATTAGTTAGTTAATTTTTTTTTGCACCAACATTTCTGAGTGCTAATTTTGATATTTGAGAGCTTTTTGAAGTGCATTTTGCGTATGAAAAGAATGAGGTACTCTGAGGTAGACTGGGACCTCATACTAATAGCATTATGTGATTTAAATTTGCACACATATTTTAATTCAGAGCGAATTTAAGATCACACTACGCTATAAATTAGTGTATGAAACCGGTTTAAAAAATGCCGCTTACAAGATGTTTTTACCAGTTTTTATAAAAGGTTTTGCATGTAGCGTATAAACCTATATAAACCGGTTTAAGCCAAAAGCGCAAATCGTAAGTAAAAATTGGGAGCGGCAAACATCATCGAAATATTTATTTAAAAAAAGAAAATCTATGAACCGGTTTGTTTTGAATGTTTACGCTCACTGTGCGTGACGCACAATTCGCGGTTTCGCCTAAACCGGTTTATTCTGGTTTAGCGCTCATCTTAGAAACGCTCCGAGTGAAACCTTTTATGAACCTTTAAAACCTTTTGTGTGATTGTAAGATCGTTAAATGAGATCGAAATGATATAATAACGACCGATTGCATTTGTTCTCAATTCCCTCCCGTTTTATTATAAGATTTAGTAAAAAATAAAAATAAAACTCGGTGATTTTCGAAATCTCTAGTAAAACCGTGTTATTAACTAAATTCCTCATATAGACGGTCACTATTGTTAAACATATGTACTTATTGTATAAAATATTTTTAAACTTGGTGCAATAAACTCTTAAAGACTGAATTTTTGTTTTACTTTTTACCTAATAAAATCTAGTCTCCCACTTAGATGGACTACCTACCTACTACCTACCCTAGAGGGAGAAACAAGCATATAGCTCTCCTAATAGAAAGAGACAGCTATCGCTTATAGAGACGTATGTTTATGGTGCGTTGCTATCCGTGTGGCGAGATGATATTGTCACGTTCAGAAAAAACCGACTGCCCTCCAAAAAGAGAAAAGGGGAATTGCTATCGTGAATAGAGCAAAAAAACCGGCTAAGTGCGATTCGGACTAGCGTATGAAGGGTTCCGTACCATCATAGAAAAAAAAACGAAAAAAAAAACACGTATGTTGTATGGGGACCCCCTCTTAATATTGTTACGAATAATCTAGAAGCGTGTAGAGTTGGAGCGCGCGCGCGCTAACTTTCTAGAAATAAAGGAAAGAGATAGCTACTCCTATTGACAAATAAATAGTTGACCTGGGCTATGTCATAATGGACTTTGTGGGATATGGCATAAGGTTGAAAATAGCGTGTACTAGGATTTATGACTCATGTTTACGATAAGAAGTGATTCATTGTTTCCCGATACATTTAGATTTTTCTGGATCCAGCTAGGACTTTCCCCTGCCTATAAATACAGGGATGTTGACAAACACAAGGCAGTTTTTATCAAGCGATCGAGAGCGATACATCAAGTGACTAGTGCGAAGCGAGAAGTGTTTAATTGTGTAGTGTTCTAAGTTCAGTGATAGTACAGCAAGTGACTATTGTGTAAAGTGTATTTTAGTATTACGTTGTGTTGTATTGTGTAAATACACGGATTTAATATAAGTGGTGTTTTCCTACAATTGCGAACCCGAGTACGTAACAACTGGTGTCGGAAGTGAAATTGTAAAATGCCACTTATTCCGAAGGAAGGTGTTACCACCAGGTCTCAAGCCGAGACACAGAGGGTGTCAGAGGATACCGAGATGCGGACAAGTGAGGATCCTGCGAGTGTTGCCAGCAAGTCGTTATCATCGGGTACAGCCCCTACTGATATTTCCGTTCCCTTGTGGAAAAAATTTCTCGGATAAAAGTAGGTAAATAACTTACAAAGTGAAAGTAACAGTTTATGAATGTTTATTTTTATTTAAAAAGTCGAAAAAAGTCTTACAAAGTCGGAAAAACTCGGAGTAATTCCAAAATTTCGGACTCTTCCAGAAGAGTTATTCAGTGTTAATAAATCTTGCAACGTTTATGGGTACTAAAAGAAATATATTAAAAGTTATTAATACTACGAAAGTGTAATAAAGGGGAAAAAAATATAACTAATACTTACCCGGTTTTCCGTTTAAGAATTTGAAACTTTCTTCTTTGTTTAAAAAAGGTTACCGTTACTGTCGATCAATATTATAAACTTTGTTTCTTCAATTTTTGATAATTATTATTAAAATCTATTATATCACAACGTTATTTGCCAATTTTTATTTTATTGTACTTTTATTACATAAATATATTTATAAATTAAGTAAAAATTAAAACAGATGATCTAATTAGCTTTTAACAGGTTGAGTCAGTGTTGCCAGAGAAAAAGTCAATCTTTCGTCCTTAAAGCCTCCTCTACACTACTCGCGAAGTTCCTCGGCGAAGTACTCGGCCGAAGTTGACTGAAGTCCGCGGTGCTACACTACACACTCGTTCAACTTCGCGAGGAGCGCATTCGTGTAGCGTTACCGGTACCCTGCGGACGTTTATTATAATGGACGCTCAAGTAGCAGCTGCCGTAGCAATGTGCTCTCTAGCGTATTATAACTACGTGCATACTTATCTCACGAAGAAGACTAAAAAGAAAAGAAGAAAAAGAAGATGGTGGATGATCGCAATGCATCGGAACAGAACTAGGTAGGTAATATTTATTTAAATAATTAGGATTTCTAATAAGTTAAAGTACATTACATGGCAAGTTAATTAACTGTATTTTTTTTTACAGACGTACTATGGAACAACAATTTCTTGAACTCATACAAGAACCATCAGGAGAATTTGAAAATTTCCACCGAATGTCATTGGACGATTTTAATTTATTACTTTCTAAAGTCGAACCCTTAATCGCTAAACGAGACACTCATTTAAGAGAAGCTATACCTGCTAAGATTCGATTATCAATCACCTTGAGGTTTTTGGCAAGTGGTGACAGCTATAGATCTATGCACTATTTATTTAAAATTTCAAGCCAGTTGATTTCAAAAATTGTAGTCGAAGTCTGTGAAGCTTTGAACGAGGAACTCAAGAATGAAATAAAGGTAAAATTTTAATATTTATGACATATATTTATTAAAAGTTTAGGTATGTACAATTACAAAAATATCAGTGAGAATAAGAATAAGAATAATTTCATACATTACGAGTCATTATATGCCTGATATATTAAATCACTCTGATGTGTATTATCTTCTGGACAATCAGATTGAGTTTGGGTCTCTGGTATATGCAAAATATATTGAACATCGTTAGATTGATCTGATTGAGGCTGCTTATAGCGTTGATAAACTGATTGACTTTGGGTGTCTGGTGCAATAATTTCATCACTTATAACAAGTATCTTTGAAGAGCGTTGATGAGCAGTGATTTCGCTTGGTTGTTGGAAGTATGTCGGTTGACATTCACTGGACTCATTAGATAATGTTATATATGTATCAGGTGGCTCTGAAAACGATGAGTGTGGTCTAGGAGATAATGTTGTAACATTATAATGAACTGCATTATTCGCAGATAAAGGACGCTTTCTAGAAGATAGTGATGTAGTTAACGGACTATAATATGGCGTAGACTTAGGTGTAGAAGTACGAAACGATTCACCTGATGGAGATCTTTCAAAACGTGATTTCCGAAATAGAGCATGTATATCGAACATTATATCGTCCCTTTCATGTTCAGGTAACCTCTTCAGTTTTTTGGCAATTAGTTTGCCGAATACGTCGCACTCGTCCTCAACTGCGCTGCTATCCTTTGAAGGATTATTTATCACTTTATTTAAGTTATTGAAGGCTTCTGTCATCTGCCTACTGGCAACTTGCAATTCCGGTGGGTTGTCACGCCGTCGGATGGTGTGTCTATTTTTTGGGGGCTCTGGTTCTTTTGGAGTTGGAGAAGCAATTGGTACATCCTCTGAAGCGTTGGTTGATTCTTCCTGAATCGAATCAGTTCCATGATCCTGAAATAAAAATAGCAAAGGTTTAAATGTATATATCACGACCTATTTAATAATAAATCTTTATTTAATCCAATCCAAATTTGTGAGTGTATATGGGTTCTGTATACTATATGCATTTGAGTGCGCGTATATGCAGGAGTACTGTATGTGTATGTAGGAGTGTGAGTGTATGTCTCTGTATTTTATGAAAAATACATGAGTGCTACAATTAATCGGCTTTTTAATTATTTATATACAATTTGAGTGTCAGCTTTTAATGAAATTGACCGTGTCTTTTTACATATTATTTGATGATAATATTTTTTATATAATATACTTTTTATTTACAGATGCCGTGCAATGAGCAGCAGTGGTTGGAAGTTGAAAACGGATTCAAGGAGAATTTTCCACATGCCCTTGGCGCAATGGATGGAAAGCATATTGTTATACAATGTCCGGTTAACTCTGGTTCTGAGTACTTTAATTATAAAAAGACGTTTAGTTTAGTACTTTTAGCTTTAGTCGACAGTAACTATAACATTATGTATGCTGACATTGGTAGTCAAGGTAGGATCAGTGATGGAGGTGTACTTCAAAATTCTTCGTTATGGCAAAAAATTGCATCTAACGGGCTTAATCTTCCTAAGCCAAGTCCATTATCCGGAACGGATCATGTCGAAATTCCCTACGTTTTTTTGACAGATGGAGCATTTGCTTTACATAATAATATAATGAAACCATATCCTGGCAACCATGATATCAATTCACCGAAAATGATTTTCAATATGCGCTTGTCAAAATCTCGAGTAGTAGTTGAGAATGTGTTTGGTATTTTAGCATCCAGGTTTAGAATATTCAGAAAGCCAATTGATTTGGATATTCATAATATCCCAATTATTACAATGACATGTCTCTTATTGCATAACTTTCTCAGAAAAAGTAATAAATCATCCCTTATATATATGCCTCCTGGTACTGTAGATATGTATGATGATAATGGAGTTTTAATTCAACCCGGGTCTTGGCGGGCAGACTTTGATAATAACTGTGCTTTGAGAGATATTACACAAGTACCACGCAGATCACCATTATCTGCCGTTCAGATAAGGGATTACTTTACAAATTATTTTCAATGTTTATAAATAAACACAACGAATGTAGGGTCATTTCGCCTGTTCGTTACCACATTAACTACATACTTTTTATATTAAAACTAATGCAGAGACATTATTATGTTCTCCTTAAAGCAAGCAACTGCACTAAATGGACGCAAACTGGCGAATCGACCTTACTGTAATCTGTACTTTAGTAATAATAAAACAAGTTATTGATAATAAAAAACTTACCGTGGTTATTGTTTGTTTACATTTATACACGGACCCCAAAAAGCTGTTCATGAAATCAAAGGCGAACCAAACTGGACGATAAACATCATCTGCGCCGGCACCACTTTTTAAGGAAGCTTCCATTTTTCTGTAGTAGCCCCTGTATGTCGCAAAAAGTGAAACCTTTTTTTTCTTCAATTCTTCAACTGGTATTTCCAAAACGTCCCGAATACGTACCCAAGCATCATTTACTTTTTTCTTGTCCTTATGACCTTTCCCACTGGGGTCCCAAATAAAAGGCTCTGCTTGAAGTGTTTCAAGGAACAACATAGTTTGCTCCTGTGACCACTGTATGCCGCTCATAATAGAGTCTCACACGCACATCAACGAAAAAATCTATTAAACACACGTGCGTTCACAACGGCGTCTTGACGCGTACTGAAGTCGGCCGAGTAGTGTATAGAGGTACTAAGAGCATGTGTCAGAGGCCTAGTAGCATATCAAAGCAGTCAAGAATAACGACGTTAATAAGTCGGCGATTGCTAAACATCTACAGCTGTAGTCGGGCCGTAATCACTGGATGGAATTTCATAGGCCACGCGTATTTTCGACAGAACGCCATATTACATTCCACGGCTAGTGAAAGAAGCCATTGAAATCAAAAAACATCCAAATTTCAACCGGGAAGACGCACGTAGTACGTCCTTGATAAGTTTTCTTGGCACGTATTGATTTTTGAAAAGCTGTATATTTTGGAAACGATGATCGATTTGATCTTTCAAATGGCATTCAACTCAATTTAAATATTGCTTTAGCTAAAAAATCGGTAGGTTCAAAAATTTCGAAGCAATGTCAAAAAAACATTTTCGTCTATGATAGATCCCAAACAAATTTACCGATTTTTATCCAATTAACGGTACTTGGCGCAGTTTTTAAAGGAGAAACGATGATAAGATTTTGAAGTCAATCGGTATATTAGCCTGAAAGTTATTTTTTTTTGCATCTTCACGCCCATATCCCGGAAGGGGTAGGCAGAGGTACAACAAGTGCACCCACGATTAGCCGAAGATACTTGGTCCCACAAATGTGATAGGTGGCAAGCCTATCGCCAACCGGGCACTTTCCAATCCCGGGCAACTTTGTGTTTCTCAGAAAACTGAAAAAAACACTTTTTTTTTAAAGTGCCCGACCCAGGAATCGAACCCGGGACCTCATGTGGTCAACGCCAACGCTGGACCACTAGACCACAGAGGCGAAGTTATTTCCAAAATATTAAGTAACTTTGCTAAAGAAAACGTAATTTTAATATTTGAAAAGTTGTAACCTTTGAAAATAAGGTTCGGTTTTGATTTTTAAAAGGGAATTCGACGTAATTTTTATAGTATTAAAATATCGTAGAATACCAAAAAATAATTGGTTGAAATATTTCGAAGTTATGTCGAAAAAACACTTTTTTCAAAATTTTCGTCAACGATTACTTCCAAACGAATAAACTGATTTTGAGGCAATCTATGCATTAGATGTATTTTTTTGAGGAATAGTTTTTGTACTCAATCGGTACATTAATCTGGAAGTTATTAAAAAAAAATTGTTTCGTCACAATTTGTTTAGGGTATTTTCAAAATTTCTCAAAATCTCTTAGGCCCATTTGGTACAAAATTTCAGGAAGTATAAGTTGAGCGGAATCCAATCGAATGCCACCAACCGCGTTTCAATCGGTCCAGGCGTTCAAAACTTATGAGTTGTTGACACACACACACACTCACACACACACACTCACACACACACATACATACAGACATACTGACGTCATCGCGAAAATAGTCGAAAATGGTTCCTAAGCCCACAAAACGCGGACATATGGTGAAAACTCCATTTTTGAAAATCGGAGCAAAATCAGTAACCTTCCTATCTACATACGTAGTGGGAAGTTAAAAAGTACAAGTGTTTTAATAGATTAATATTGTATTAAACTGGAGTGAATGAAAATGAATTAAACAAAATAAAACTACCACGCCAAAGCTTAAACCTAAAAGTGCGATATTTTTTTAGTAAAATGTACCACTAAAGGGCACAGATCGTCGCCTAGTGTAGCTTTGTAGCATTTTTACTCGTTATTTGACCCTCCCGTTGGTCGAGTGGTTAGCGACCCTGACTACGCAATCAACGGGGCTCGGGTTCGATCCCCGACGGGGACAAGCATTTGTGTGATGAGCGTAAATGTTTGTATTTCTGGGTTTAGGTGTTTATTATATATATTCTGGTATTTATATATTATGTATTTCTATGTATTAGTATCGTTGACTAACACCCATAACACAAGCAAATATTTGCTTACTTTGGGGTTAGATCAGTAAGTGTAGTTTGTCCCGTGAATATTTATTTATTATTATTATTTATTTATTTTTATAATAGATGGCGTTAGCAGTAATAAAATTCTAATACAAAATGTATTTTCTATTTTTTTAATGTTTATGAAATAGCATTTTAATGGTAGATAATATATCTAGACATGAATTTAAACCACCACGTCAAAGCCCAAACCTTAAAGTGGGATACTTTTTCAGGAAAATGTACCACAAAAGTGCATAGAAAGTCGCCTAGTGTAGGGCTCGCTTCGCTCGCCATAATTATACTGGCTGTTGCCCAAGACTTCGTCCGCGCGGACTTCATTTACTCCGCACAGCACCTCCCCCGTAGGTGACAGCTTGATAATATATAGCCTATATGTTGACCCGACCTGTTAGTAATAGTCATGCAAAATTTGAAATAAATCCATGTAGTACTTTTTGAGTTTACCCCGGACATAGGAGTAGTGTAGAGGAGGCTTTAAGGACGAAAGATTGACTTTTTCTCTGGCAACACTGACTCAACCTGTCAAAAGCTAATTAGATCATCTGTTTTAATTTTTACTTAATTTATAAATATATTTATGTAATAAAAGTACAATAAAATAAAAATTGGCAAATAACGTTGTGATATAATAGATTTTAATAATAATTATCAAAAATTGAAGAAACAAAGTTTATAATATTGATCGACAGTAACGGTAACCTTTTTTTAAACAAAGAAGAAAGTTTCAAATTCTTAAACGGAAAACCGGGTAAGTATTAGTTATATTTTTTTCCCCTTTATTACACTTTCGTAGTATCAATAACTTTTAATATATTTCTTTTAGTACCCATAAACGTTGCAAGATTTATTAACACTGAATAACTCTTCTGGAAGAGTCCGAAATTTTGGAATTACTCCGAGTTTTTCCGACTTTGTAAGACTTTTTTCGACTTTTTAAATAAAAATAAACATTCATAAACTGTTACTTTCACTTTGTAAGTTATTTACCTACTTTTATCCGAGAAATTTTTCCACAAGGGTTATACTGGCGGCTATGCAACAACAACAACTTCAGCTACGGGAACAACTTCAGCAACATCAACAGGAACAGCAACAGCAACAACTAAAGCTACAGGAACAGCAACAACAAACGCTACGGGAACAGATCAAGGAACATTTATCTGGTTTTGATGATAAATTGTCAGTTATCTTGGCGCAGCAAGACCAGTTAAAAAGCGACGTGGGCCTCGTCAAGCGCGATGTGAAGGGTGTTGAGAAGAGGGTTGACCACTTGGAGGCCAGCTGCGACAAAATAAGTGAAAACGTGGACCAACTGAAAAGGGAGGTCATGAAAATGAAGATCACGGGAGTTAAGTCGGGTGCTGCCATTACAAGCTGCTCTCACCAGGTGGGTCCTCGGGTAAAGGTACCCACTTATGACGGTCTTACGTCATGGAGTGCGTACCGCACTCAGTTTGAAATAGCAGCGAAGGCCAGTGGTTGGACAGATGAACATTGCCTAACAGCTCTGAGCACGGCGTTACGGGGACAGGCGCTCTCTGTGTTGGATGCAATGCCTAAAGAGTATCAGTTCGCTGATTTGATGGAGGCATTGGAAGCTCGCTACGGTGAGCGTCACTTGGAGCATGTGTTCCGTGCCCAATTAAAGGACCGTGTACAGAGGAGCGGCGAGGGACTTCAACAATGGGCCGTGGAAATTGAGAAGCTTGTAAGGAAGGTGTATCCTTCAGCCGACGCTAACACAGTTAATAACATTATCGTCCAGGCGTTTATTGATGGAATTAGAGACCTGGAAGTGCGTGCTGCTGTTCGCCTTCAGCACCACGTGACAATGAAGGAGGCTTTGGCTCATGCGCTGGAGGTTGAAGCTGTTCGCCACGAACCTCGAGCACATAAGTTACGCGAGGTTGCAGAAGTTGTGGCTCAATCAAAGGAAGTGGAACCTAGAAGATTGGGCCCCATGTGCTATGCCTGCGGTAAACATGGGCACATCCGGATTAACTGTCCCGGCAAGTCTACAAGAGCAATGAATTGGCGACGGCAAGAGGCAGGAACCTCAGTAGCTGAAGAGAACAGACAGGTCAACCAGCCTGTTAATCCAGCCCAGGGAAACGAGTAACAGCCAGGATCAAGGGGCGGGTGCTGGCTGATCGAAAAACAGCCCCAAAAGTTGTCATATCCCAGGTGTGCGACGGCAACAGTTTATCCATTAAGGGACTGATTAATGGCAAGAACTGCAGCTTGACGCTGGACACTGGAGCTACGCGAACTGTGGTGCGACCAGAAATAACTGACAATGGCAACCTGAGATTGAGGAATTTTGGGAAAAGCAAGCTTCTCTCTGTCACAGGTCAGCCAATACCCGTCTTCGGTGAAGCATCTGTAGTGATGCAAATAGGCGACGAGTATTACACTCATAACGTCGTAGTGGCCGATATTATGGATGACTGTGTACTTGGTTTAGACTTCATGAAGAAGAATGCCTGCAAGATTGATTGCAAGACAGGAGTTTTCGTATGTGGGCTAGTAGAAATTTTCATGGATGGGGGATCAAAAGGAAAGGTAACAGTGGCTAGAAGAACCATCTTACCTTCAAGATCGAAGTCATTGGTACGCGTGAACTTACCAGCCAGTTACAAAGGCCGGGGTAATAGGAGTGTGTTAATTGAGGACAATGGAGCAATTCTACACTGTATTACGGGCCGAAGTTTAGTATGTGACAAGGGCTTGGCAGCGGTGCAGATAGTCAACCTGAGTGACAGTGATGTAGTGCTTAAAGCAGGCGATGTTGTAGGACAAAGTGATGAAGTTATGACGTTAAGGAAACTGACATTGACAGGAAGTACAGCATCAAGAGACGTATGCCAACATTTTTTCTAAGACTGATAAAGATATAGGCAGAACATCTGTAGTCAAACATAAGATTGACACTGAAAATGCGCAGCCTATAAAGCAGAAAGCTAGACGTGTCCCTATAGCCAAAGAGAAGGAGGTACAGGAGATGATAGATGAAATGAGAAGAAGCGGAGTTATAGAGCAATCTTCTAGTCTATGGTGCTCTCCTGTAGTGTTGGTTAAGAAGAAAGATGGGTCTACACGTTTCTGCATCGACTATCGTCGGCTCAATGAAGTCACCAAAAAGGACAGTTACCCATTACCTCGGATAGATGACACTTTAGAAACTCTGGCAGGCATGTCTTGGTTCTCAACTTTAGATTTAAAATCTGGGTACTGGCAGGTTGAACTTAGCCCTAATGATAAAGAGAAGACAGCATTCTCCACAGGACAAGGATTATGGCAATTTAAAGTAATGCCGTTTGGATTATGCAATGCGCCGGCGTCTTTTGAAAGATTAATGGAATGTGTCCTAGCAGGACTTGTAGGCGATGCCTGCTTAGTGTATTTAGATGACGTAATAGTCATAGGAAAAGATTTTCAACATCATCTGTACCAACTGGAAAGGATTTTTAATAAAATACAAGCTGCAGGGCTAAAGTTGAACCCAAAGAAGTGTCACTTATTTCGAAAGGAAGTCAACTATCTGGGTCACGTGATATCACAAAACGGCGTACAGACAGATCCTGAAAAGGTTAGTGCAGTACAGAAGTGGCCAACACCCAGAGACAAGACCGAAGTTCGTGCATTTTTAGGACTATGCTCTCACTACAGACGTTTTGTGAAGGGATTTGCTGAAATAGCAAAACCGCTGCATAAACTCACTGAAGAAAAGAAGAGTTTCGATTCGAATGACATGTGTCAACAAGCTTTCGATGAACTTAAGAAGCGGTTGTGTGAGTCACCAATTTTGGGCTATCCTGATCGGAAAGGGCAGTTCATCGTAGACACAGATGCAAGTAACACTGCCATTGGTGGTATCTTATCACAGAAGCAAGGCGATCAAGAAGTTGTGATAGCTTACTTCAGCAAATCATTATCGCGGCCGGAACGAAACTATTGTGTTACAAGAAGAGAAATATTGGCAGTAGTGAAGACTCTTCGACACTTCAAGAAGTATTTGATTGGGCGACCCTTCAAGCTGCGTACTGACCATGCTGCTTTGAAGTGGTTGTTACAATTCAAGGACCCGGAAGGCCAAGTGGCTCGCTGGATTGAGCAATTGCAAGAGTTTGACTTTAACATAGAACACCGCAGTGGAAGGTCTCATTCGAATGCAGATGCGTTATCACGACGACCTTGTGCGGAAGATTGTAAACATTGTGTAAGGATGGAGACGAAGGAAAGGGTTCAAGTACTGCGAGCTAAGCCTACGGATGACAGGTGGGAAACTGATGAGATGCGTGAGGCCCAGTACGAAGATAGAGATTTGCGGCCTCTAATAGATTGGAAGAAGCAAGACACGGGAAAGCCCGAATGGCAGGAGCTGGCTCCCTTCAGCGCTATTACGAAAAGTTATTGCGCGCAGTGGGAAAGCCTTGTGTTGCAAAACGGCTTACTGTACCGCAAATGGGAAAAACCTTCAGGAAGAGAACATCATCTACAGTTGGTCGTGCCAAGAAAACTTATCAAGGACGTACTACGTGAGTTGCATGATGGGGTTTCTGGGGGACATCTTGGAGTACCACGAACATTGGTAAAGGTACGAGAGCGTTTTTACTGGTTGAATTGCCGAAAAGATGTCGAGAATTGGTGCAGAAAATGTACGTCAAGCTCTGCAGTGAAAGGTCCGCAGGTTAGAAGCCGAGGCAACCTTAGACTATACAACGTGGGAGCCCCCTGGGAAAGGATAGCAATTGACGTGGCTGGGCCATTTCCTAAGACAGATAACGGAAACAAGTATTTTATGGTCGTGATGGATTACTTCACGAAATGGCCGGAGGTGTTCGCAATCCCTAATCAGGAAGCCACGACTATTGCTGAGAAATTAGTCAATGAGGTGATATGCAGATTTGGCGTTCCGCTGGAGATTCATTCAGACCAAGGCAGAAACTTTGAATCTAATGTATTCCAGAAAATGTGTAAATTATTAGGAGTGTACAAAACAAGAACTACACCTTATCACCCGCAATCTGATGGAATGGTCGAACGATTTAACCAAACTTTGGAAAGACACTTAGCCAAGCTGGTAGAAGATCACCAAAAGGACTGGGATAAATACATACCTCTGTTCTTACTGGCTTACCGAACAGCGGAACACGAAAGCATAAAAGTGACGCCAGCCTATGCCAACTTCGGCAGACAGTTACGTATACCAGCAGACTTAATGACTGGAGGCCCGCCACCGAATGCAGAGACCCAATTAAGTATATACCGGAACATGTTGAAGACATTCGTGAGAGGTTACGCGATATACACTCGTTAATAAGTGAAAACGCATTGGAATCAAGTCAGCGGATGAAGACCAGATACGACCGAAACGCCAATCATCGAGGTTTTCAGGAAGGATCTCTTGTATGGCTACATAATCCGGTTCGACGAAAAGGAAAATCACCTAAGTTACAGCGACGTTGGGATGGGCCATACAAAGTAATCACACGGATCAATGACGTAACCTACCGAGTGCAGAAGCAACCAAGAGGGACCATGAAGATTGTTCATGTTGATCGATTAGCCATCTATAATGGAAGTAATGATGTTCGGGACGAACATAACTAAGAGGGGGGTAGTGTTACGAATAATCTAGAAGCGTGTAGAGTTGGAGCGCGCGCGCGCTAACTTTCTAGAAATAAAGGAAAGAGATAGCTACTCCTATTGACAAATAAATAGTTGACCTGGGCTATGCCATAATGGACTTTGTGGGATATGGCATAAGGTTGAAAATAGCGTGTACTAGGATTTATGACTCATAACATGTTTACGATAAGAAGTGATTCATTGTTACCCGATACATTTAGATTTTTCTGGATCCAGCTAGGACTTTCCCCTGCCTATAAATACAGGGATGTTGACAAACACAAGGCAGTTTTTATCAAGCGATCGAGAGCGATACATCAAGTGACTAGTGCGAAGCGAGAAGTGTTTAATTGTGTAGTGTTCTAAGTTCAGTGATAGTACAGCAAGTGACTATTGTGTAAAGTGTATTTTAGTATTACGTTGTGTTGTATTGTGTAAATACACGGATTTAATATAAGTGGTGTTTTCCTACAATTGGGAACCCGAGTACGTAACAATATTTTAATTTTTAGTATTTGTTATAGCGGCAATGGAAATACATAATTTGTGAAAAATTCAGCTTTATAGCTATATCGGTTAATGAGATATAGCCTGGTGACCGACAGACAGCGGAGGCTTTGAAATATATAAATGGCTAGACCTTATAATGTGTAACAAAAAACGACACCAAATGTCATACAAAATTGACAATTTTGCAGTGATATTTGAGGCACTTTCGATCAATTAGGAAAAACTATTTTGAATCGATTCAGCTTGCTGTCAATTTTTAGAATGTGCAAAATATTTTTGTTATAAGATAGCAAACTTTCTAAACTATCAGATGACTTTCCTGATAGAAAGAGAAACCATCGCCTATAGACACCAAAGATGTCAATGTTGCGTTTCTATCTGTGCGGTGGGAAGGCAATGTCACATGCATAAGCTCACCGGTTACCTTACCCTCCAAACCGGAATACGACAATGATATTACTAAGCTTTGACGCTTTTGCAGTAGAAATAGGTAAGGCGGTGGTACCAAATAGCCGGGCAAAACTATGCAGAACTCTACCACTAGTAGTCACGATGGTAGTGATATGTGTAGCTAATCGGCACCTTTTACGATCTGCCTGGTAGAACGGCAGTTGGTCTATTCTTCAAAGGAGCTCTATCCAACACGGGTAATTTTTTTAATGTCAATGCGTAAATACTTTATTTATTAATATAAATAATCAATAAATATTACATCTGTAGAACAATGAGGATCTGTTCCATGGTCACGTACCGACGTTTTACCTTAGAATTACCTGGATAATATAATGGAATCCCATGATTCTAAATTTAAGAAATTTGAAAATACCCTCAATGAAATCAAAAAAGAATGTTTCCTATTAAAATCGGCTACACTCGCGTTAAATCGGCGTAGGTTTCGATTAGTTCTGGACCTATATTAGGTCCTTCCTCAGAGTTCAAGACGAGACGCTACCGAGCGAACGTCTAACCAACCCTGAGGAAGGACGTCATATAGGTCCGAAACTAGTCGGAACCTATGCTGATTAATCGTGAGTGTACTGTGCAGCCGATTTTAATGAAAAGGAAACGTTCTTGTTTGATTTTTGGTTTCATTTACCAGATTACCAGATTATTTTAACAAAATCTTAATTAACTCATTAACTTCCGTAAACTTTTCATTGGTCCGTAAATTGTTAATAAAATGGCAACTATTTACCCAACGAACACCACACGGACCAGGCGCGGTTTTTTCAATGTTTCAAAATGTAATGCTTTTACGATTAATTAAGTTAAATCTTGTAGCAAGGGATTAATGAAGTTAAATTTTGCATTAACTGATTAACGAAGTTAAATTTTGCATTAACGGATTAATGAAGTAAAATTTTGCATTGACGGATTTACGAAGTTAAATTTTGCATTAACGGATTAATGAAGTAAAATTTTGCATTGACGGATTTACTAAGTTAAATTTTGCATTAACGGATCAAAGAAGTAAAATTTTGCATTAACGGATTAATGAAGTAAATTTTTGCATTGACGGATTTACGAAGTTAAATTTTGCATTAACGGATTAATGAAGTAAAATTTTGCATTAACGGATTAACGAAGTTAAATTTTGCATTTCCCGATTAACGAAGCTAAGCTAACTACGCCATGAGTATAGGATTAGGATTACAAAAACACAATATCAACGGATAGGATTTTTACAATGAAAACAAAAGTTATAGAAAAAAATAATTTATTAACAAAAATATACTTTGGAGATTTACAATCAATGGCACTTACGTGTTAAGGCGGACATACACGTGACTACAGTAACTGTACTTGCAATGTACAAACTATTTTATGGTTTTAGATCACCTTTTTCAGTTTTCAGTTTTGGAGTACAAAATTATTAAAAAATGTAAAATTTGAAGTAAACAAAACATAAATTATTACATAAAAAACAAAATACCTACTTATATATTGACTAAGTAGTTTTCAAATAGTGCTTTCAAGTACACAGTTACGTGTATGAGATACATTATTATTTAGATACATAACTATGTCTGCTCCATATTTGTTTTATATTTTTAAGAACAAATTGTAATACATTTCTTCATTTATTTAACAATTTTTAATGTTGTTCATTTTAATTTTTACATTGATTCGTACATGAACAGGCACTTAAAAATTATGTATATTTTTCGCAATAAATCAATACATTAACATTTGGATATAATCTATATTAATGACGATAAACGAGGGTTTTAAAAAAGGTTCATCAGACCGCTTAAGAAACATCAGGTCGTATGTCGTGCGCGGAAGGTCCTACCTTAATCAAAGATATCGAGCAAAAAAAAAATGTCATTCAGGTGACTAAAACTTTTTAATTTTTACGAATAAAATAACTTTAGATATACAAATAAATAAAATTCGAGCGTCTGTTTGTAATATTAAAATAACCGCTTTTTTTGCATGTGGATGTATACACGGTACATATACCAAAATAACATTTTTTACAATTTTTGTCTGTCTGTTCCGGCTAATCTCTGGAACGGCTGGACAAATTTTGACGGGACTTTCACTGGCAGATAGCTAATGTGATAGGAAGTAACTTAGGCTAATTTTTTTTTCGATTTTTTTCCACGCGGACGAAGTCACGGGCTCAGCTAGTAATAAATAATAACGCTTTACGCCGTCCCACAGATATGGGACGAGGTTATTTACCTTACTACTCACTTTGACGTTAAAAGTGGATTATTTTATGCAGAAAGGAATAAAGCGTTACGAGGCAAAATTATTTTACTCCTAGAAATTAAAAATGTTTAAGCCCTCGAATCGCATTATTTTTGGCTGGATATCTTTGGTTAGACGTATTGAAAGTTGTGTTGTTATATGACCAACTAGTTTGGAAGAACTTATATATTATATAAAATATAACCAAGCGAGCCCTCGTTTAAAATTAGGTTAAAACGTGAGTAACGATAAATCTAAGTCTATCTACGATCCGGTTAAACCGAAGCGACAATTTTACCTAATATCACATTTATAATTCACGTTTAAAAAAATGTGAAGCTATTGTAGCCTCAGTGTTCGAACATTGTAATTCTATATACCTACATATTTATATTTAATAGGATATCACTTCAACTTTTTAAGTAGAGAAAAAAATCAACACGACTGGGTTGCTAACCTTTGGTTTGATTGATTAAAGCCTTTACGATAAATTTGATTAAATTTCGCAAGAAATCTATTTGATTTGCTAGTAGAAAAAAACTATGGCGTGGATCAATTTTTTTGCAGATAAGTTGAAATGTTAATCTAGGAATCTCTCATTATACAAAATTACGAACTTTGAAAACAACAAGATATCGACACGCGGGACTCGAACTTGCAACCTCCCCTGAAGCCGGGGTGCTTTCCCACTGAGCTAGTTTCTACAGACTCGACGTGGCGAAATTTTTCTCTGCTATATGTTCGATTCCGTCGATTGTACTGATCGCTAGATATACATATGTATAACTATTTAAATGAGTTCATCGTTACAGATGAAATACACATTTATAATTTTGATCAGTACTTTCGTTTTTCCAAGCACGGGATGAGATAACACAAAAATAAAAACAATACTCCATTTGTGGCTGAACTTGCGCTTTATATAGCATAAGCGTATGGCCAGCGTAAAGTATCATCTAGTAGGATATTATATTGATTTTACATGTTTGGTAGAATATGTTAACTATAACTATCTGTAATCACTCGTAACGCCCATATTCTTGCAAATAAATTACTTTCTTTCTTATAGAAGTTGGAAGTTACCTGGCCTAAAAACGCTTGTTCAAACTCAGCTGTGTAGAAGATTTTTTCTTTAAAAAGTTTTAGTTTTAAGCCTTACCTGACATGGAGTTAACGTTAAAATACATATTTAAGAGATCATGAGTTTTTGTACAAAATAATTTTTATTTAAAGGCCCATCATTTCAAACATTCACTTATGGAGGCTAGAAATAAGAAGGACCAACTCAGTGTATAAAGTGTCCATCAAATTGAATTTTTTGTTGTGGTTAATAGTAATTGTTTTGAATGCTCTAAAAGTGCTGCTTCACACTTTTATAGTAAATTGGTAAGAAAGCGCTATAAGCGCTGTTAAATTATTTTACAGTAAATTGTTAGAAAAGCGCTAAAAGCGGTTTGAAATACTTATATACTCAATTGTTATGAAGCCCTATAAGCGCTGTTATACATTTTTATAGTAAACTGTTAAATAAAACGCTAAAATCACTATTAAACACTTTTATAGTAAATTGTTAAAAAAGCGCTAAAGAGCTGTTAAACATGTTAAATTGTTAAGAAAGCGCTAAAAACGCTGTTGAATACTTTTATGAAAATTATTAAGAAGCTTTAAAAGCGCCATTGAATAATTCCACTCAGCAGACTTCAATCCATCTATAACTGCCATATTCACCTTAAACTGTCATTATACACAAGCGCCAATCTGGCCATTTCTGGAACTATTATTTATTGCTTAAATCCGGACACGTTTTTAGTGTGAAACTCACATAAGACTGTTCCTTACTTCTACCCTCCATACATTACCTACATCAACATAAACTAATAATATACGAGTTAAGAAAATAGAAATGGATTTCTAAACCATAAGAAACCGTTTTCGTAATCTAATAAAATGATAAAATGTGAAAAAAATATCACCCTTCATTAACTAAAGGAGAAAGGTACAGATATTTTCACATTTTAAACATCTATATTTTGTACGTAAAAACCAGTGAACTCAAAACCAGACCTCGGAAACCGGTAAATATTTCGTTCATTGCTTTAAAGTCTAAATTAAATGCGGTTTAGGTAACGGTTACCGGGTATTTAACCGGTTAAATTCAGAAATCGGTAATTCACGTTTTCCTGTTCAACGAGATAAACCGGTTAATTGGAAAATCAATACTAGCGCGTCAAAGCAAGAATTTATAAAGTTATAATTTTGATGTTTGCGTCGTCGTGATTGGTTATGGTATATGATATTATGACGTTATCTCAAGGAACTTATATACGAGAACTGGAATTATAATGAAACAATATTTAAAAAATAAAAATGTACTTTATTTCGTTCCCAATAAAGTTGACATTCGTTTCTTACTTAACAACGGAGAAAAATGTTCTGAGCGAGACAACGACAACGGTGTATGTTGCCCCTTTCTTGTAATTACCAGTTGTAAATAAAACTACCGGATGGTAGATTTTTATATATTCGGTAACCGTTATATCCTTTTTATTCACACACCTTGATAGATACATTAGCATAAAATGTATTGTAATTAACACATTGAGTTCTAAAATGTGCTTATTTTAATTATTACGTAATTATTTTTGCAATGCAAAAACGGTTTTCACAAATTAGTAGAATTAGCTGAATTAGTAGTAATTTGCAAACTACGCACGGCCACACTTATAACGGCCACGCTTTATTTAACAGAAAGAGACACACTCCACCAATGTCGTTGTACTCTTCGAAACGATTTTGACGCGCACGTGAATATTCCAGATAGTATGTAACTTCTATGTGTTGTCTTCTAGCGCTAGTTGGCGAACCAATCACGAAACAGCATAAAACGCGGCGAACCAATCACAAAACAGCAAACACATCGAAATTATAACGTTTTAAATCCTTGCGACAAAGCGGTGAACACACAGAGAGGTCCAGATTGAACCGTATCCAATAAATACGAAGGAGTGACGCGCGCGCTACGTCAGAAGAAATAAATTCGAAGTTTAACCGGTTAAATCGACTTGCATGTTTTGAAATTAATATTCTCCGTATAAAGCGGTTATCACTATAATTTTAAAGGATAACAAACCGCTCAGTTTGTTTACCCTTTAAGTCAATGAGCGGAATTTAAACGGTAATATGAATTATATTAACCGTTATAATAAATAAACAAGGCATCGTATATGATGTTATCAAAGCGGTTAATATAATATACAATGCCTTGCTTACAACAAAATGCATACCAAATACGCAATAACATGCCTTTGATGTATATAACATGAATATACAATCATATGCTATATTAAGATATATTGAGATAATTAAATAATTTTGGTATTTCTGCTATGGAGTGTATTAATATACAATGGTTTAAAGTTTATTTCCTAAGAAGAAACATCTAATCAATTACATCCCATTCCAAAAGTGACATTACCATGTATGAGATATATGTCTTAAAAATTGGTTAATAATAAATTTTAACAAGTATGAGAAATAAAATATTAAGTTTTTAACAAATTTAAAAATTTAGACCAATAAAATTATATTCTCTCAGCATTCTCCATATCTACTCAGTTGGTTCTAATTCTGACACCGCGTAGCATCTTTTTGTTTATTTTTGACCGCCTCATTGGTCGAGTGGTAGGGAAACTAACTAGGAATCGATGTGGCTTGGGTTCGATTCCCAACAAGGACAAAAATGTGATGAGCATAGATGTTTGTACTTCATATGTATTTCTGTATTAGTATCGTTGACTAACACCCATAATACAAGCAAATAATTTGCTTACTTTGGGGTTAGATCAGTTTGTGTAATTTGTCCAGCGATATTATTATTATTGTTCTTAAGATTTCTGTTTTACTTTTTATTTTAATTAATTAATTTTACTAATTATCGGACTTTGGAATTCGAACGATAATATTCCGAATATTTTTTTAATTTGTCCGATAGTACAAATACGACGTTATTATTCCTCCGACAATTTTAAAATTGTTAAAATAAATAAAATGATAACCAAAGCACGATAATCAAAAGAAAATATTTATTAAAAAAATGTATTTTTATTATCTTAGGGTTGACAAAATTAAGTATAACTTTATATCTTTTATTTATTTGATTTAACTAATCGTATGACTCGATGAAGTTAGGTTATTTACAAATAAAAGTAATTTTAAATAAATACTTGATTATTAATAATGTTGTTTAATTTTTTATGTTATTGTTTACTCAACTATTTTATTAAGTACTAGCTGTTGCCAGCGACTTCGTCCGCGCGCACTTCATTTACTCCGCACTGCTCCTTTCCCGCAGGTGATAGCGTGATAATATGTAGCCTATATGTTGACCCGACCTGTTAGTAATATTCATGCAAAATTTGAAGTGAATCCGTGCAGTATTTTTTGAATTTACCCCGGACATGCATACAGACAAACAGACAAAAATTCTAATATATTTTTGGCTTCGATATCGATTGTAGATCACGCCCCAAGTATTCTTTTAAAAAAATATTCAATGTACAGTTTTGACTTTCCTACGATTTTATTATGTGTATATAGATGTTAGTCTGATTAGGTCATTGAACATAATCGGTAACTCATCAATTACGTCGAATTCATACGAATGTCGAATTATTATTTAATATACGTACGATTATCATCTGATTGACAAAGCCTTTAAGTTTCGTTGTAACTTACCGCATAATATATAAAAAAGGAACCAAATCATTAAATGTGAAAAATGTCCACGGATTTTTAGTTTAGTTATTCCATTATTTAAGGATTGCTGCCTCAAAAGTTATACATAATTTTTGACTTTTTTTTAACAGTATAATATAATACTGTATAGTATAATCCTAATAAAATACTAAAATTTAAATAAAACTTCAATAATGTAACCCCTAAAAATAGGTTCCTCCGATCAACAAAGGACCTGCATAATCTACACAATTCCCTCAAAAACTTACACCAAAACTTTTTATTCGAGTTTTCTCCGAAGGAGCGCGACATGATTAATTTTTAGCACAAATTATGTGCGTCTCTGTTGCAATACACTATAAACACAGAGTACATGTAAGTATGGAAACATGACCCATTTTATTTACAATTACCCTCCCCCCTCCCACTAACCCCCCAGGTGACCTCCCTTAGAATATAGCAAGCCTTGTCCTTATAGCCTAAACGTAATATTTTTGCAAACCAAAAGTAAAAAAACACTGGTATTCGTCTTCATTAATACGGCGCAAACCGTTTGACACCTAGAGTGCGTCCATACCTATAATTACAAGTAAAAAAATATTATCAAAAAGAAAAAAGTATCCTCAGGTCCGTATCCCGGAAAAGGTAGAGGGAGATACAACTAGTATACCCACGATTAGCCGAAGATACTTGGTCCCACTATGTGATAGGTGGCAAGCCTATCGCCAACCGGGCACTTTCCAATCCCGGGCAATGTTGTTTTTATGAGAAAACTGAAAAAACACATTCTTGAATTGCACGACCCAGGAATCAAACCTGGGATCTCATGTGGCCAATGCCGACACCGGATCACTGCACCACAGAGCCGATTAGAAAAAACTCATGTATTAAAACATATGGGAACACTAAATTTAAAAAGCGCTGTTACAACCCCATTTTTTTTAAATATTCACGGGACAAATTACACTGACTGATCTAATCCCAAAGTAAGCAAATTATTTACTTGTGTTATGGGTGTTAGTTAACGATACTAATACATAGAAATACATATATAAATACTGGAATATATTTAATAAACACCTAAACCCGGAAATACAAACATTTATGCTCATCACACAAATTTTTGTCCCTTTCGGGAATCAAACCCGAATCCTCTCGATTCCTAGTTAGATTCGCAAACCGCTCGGCCAAAGGGGCGGTCTAATATTGTCATTGGTCGATGGATTAAACTGATACCATCATTTGAATTTACTCTTTTTTTCTTTTATTCTTCAATACCGCTCTTATAACTTTTAAATACAATCTAAATGTATCATACCTTATAAACATTAGAAAACAATAAAATAGCCAAAGATCCAATCGAATATTAAAAATGCGAAAATTTGTCTGTCTGTCTGTTAAGTTTTTCACGGCTAAACCGCTTAACCGATTTTGATGAAATTTGTCAAGAATATAGTTGAAGATTTGGAGTCAAACATAGGCTAACTTTTATTTCAAAAAATTAAACCCTAAGGGTTTGACATAACGGAAGAAATTTTGTACGAAAACCTATATAAGACGGCATGTTAATCGCGGGCGAGTATTTCGATAAACGCCAAATAAAGACTTACTCAAAATTATGCCTGATTTTTTTATGATTATTCAAAAGTTTTTTAATAATATTCAAATTTAAATTAGCTTAATAAAGTACTTTAACAATTTAATCCCTAAAACGGTTCTTACCACCTAAAATGGGCCTATCTAGTCGACCCCTTCCCCTCCCAAACTGATATTCATCCACCGAGTTTCTATACGAGCCGGCGATAAACATGTCTCTGGTCCAAGTGGGGGGAATGAAATCCCCATCAGCCTCGCGCGGGACTGGCTCAGGACCTACATCCCTGGTAGGGCACTCCTCGAAGCTGTTCAATTCCGTATATTTTCCCAGGGTATGGGAGTGTTGTAGTTTCTGAAAATCATTTACGATATTTCAAAAAACAATAAGATTCATATATATATATATATATATATATATATATATATATATATATATATATATATATATATATATATAGACAGACGATAAGAAACGTCTAGATATATAGATAGAAAAAGAAACGAAAGAAAAGTCACACCGAAGACACCGAATAGACACCGAAGATGTTAATAGTGTGTTGCTGTTTGTGTGGCGGGATGGCAATGCCACTTGCATAAATCTACCAGCTACCTTATCTTCTAAACCAGAATACGACAATGACAAACATTAACGCTACTGCGACAGGAATAGGTAAGGCGGTGGTACCAAATACCTGGGCGAGAATTGTACCACATAGTAATCACAATGGTTCTAATATGTATTAATCGCAATCGGTCGCCATTTACGATCTGCCTGGCAGAACGGCAGTTGGTCAATTCTTCAAGAACCCGGACCAATACGTGGTAGCATATAATATATAACCGAGAAGTAGTTTGTTCGAATAAAATACTTGAATCAATTTTACACACACAGTATAATTTTTGGACAGAGTAACTGCCTCAACAAGCGATAGAATTACAATGACTCGAAAATGTCTTATCCCCGCCTATTTATACTATCCTTATCTATATTTGCCCATTGTTATCAATAACGTCATTATTAATAACAGCTGCATAAATCATACAGGTGCGCTATACCTGGCCGGCTAGTACTTGTCGTTAAGCGCAGTTGCTAACATATAGTAATTTAATTTAAAAAATCAAACCGACTTCAATCATTTTTAATACTTCAGTTGATTTTAAATTTATGTAAAAACATGTGCAGATGTAACTTAATGCTATATGAGATTCTCTATCGGTCAATCTTAATCAAATGTGAACATTACTGATGAACTGATTTTGATGAAACTTAGACCGTTTCGACCTTATAGTAGAGGAGCCCAAGAGGGGATTTTGGTATTTACTCGAGCGCGTCAGATTAATTTAGGGAAGATATCCTATTGAGGTTCTCCACCAAATATACGCCATTTCCATAGAGGGGGGCAACTAGGGCAGAAAAAAAAACAAAATTAAGATGACTTTGGCTTATGGAAATTGTCAGATTATATTTTTTCGTTATTCTTACATCATTTCCTATATAATGAAAGAGAATTCAGACGCGCTCGAGAATGTCAAAACAACGTTTTCTCTGCAATTTTGTGACTCTCCCACTCCCCTACACTACACTTGAATCGACAAGATTTTCCAAATTTTAAGTGGAAATTAATCCGCCATACCTTAATCTGTCGCGATTTAGTGTTACCATGGCAGAGATTTTTTAAAAATATTTTTTATCTGTAGTTTTTTTCCCCACCATTGAAATGAAAAACTTTATATAAACTTTTATTTTTCCTATAATTTAATCTACAAAATCCAACAGATCCCTAGTTCGGGTAACTACACATTTAGCATCTTGGGCTCCCCTGCTATTATACCTGAGTTAATACAAAAGAATCGTCTCAATATAGCTTTTGGTTCCCGAGAAATTCGTGGACAAACATACATATACTTATTAAATTTAGTACACGCGTTTGGATGCCTAAATAGTCAACGCATCATACTCAAATATGATCCAATATGGCGCCGCTGGTCCGTACCGCTGAAGGGTCATAGTGTTCCACCACTATGACCCTTCAGCGGTACGGACCAATGGCGGGCCAGCTTCTTGTCAGGTGACGTCATAACTGTGGAGGTTGATGACGTCACACAATGACAAGGAAGGGGAAAAGGAAGATCTCTACCCAGCCAGCCAAGGTGCCTGGGGACCAAAGTCCATTTGAGAAGCGTTGAAACTTGTATATAGTGTGTACAAGATAAATAATTGTGATATCGCGATTCAGGATTTAATTTTTTTGAATTTCATTTTTTCCATTTGTTATTGATTTTTGTCCATTTTTTTATTATTTTCCTTGTAGCGTTTGTGATTGTTTGAGCCGCTACACCAATTCCAATAATATTTAATATCTGAAACTGATAACCTTCGTTTTTTTTGTCGAAAATAGTAAACGCCCTTAGACATTTGCAAATACGTATTATAAGAAAACAAAATAAAGTGTTTTTTTTTTCACTTAAAATAGCCAAAGAGAGACAGGTTCTCCTGGGTTAAAAAATCAGATGAGACGTTGCAGTATTCTTCCATCTTAGAATCAGAGCCTGAAACAGATGTGTCTTTTGTATTTTCTTCTTTCGTCCCTGGCTGTCTCCCGCATCAGCCTGGCCAGCAGCGTGTGTCTGTATGTCTGTGTCTGTCCCTCACCCGTCTCCTGGCTGTCTCCCGCATCAGCCTGGCCAGCAGCGTGTGTCTGTATGTCTGTGTCTGTCCCTCACCCGTCTCCTGGCTGTCTCCCGCATCAGCCTGACCAGCAGCGTGTCTGTATGTCTGTGTCTGTCCCTCATACGTCTCCTGGCTGTCTCCCGCATCAGCCTGGCCAGCAGCGTGTGTCTGTATGTCTGTATCTGTCCCTCACCCGTCTCCTGGCTGTCTCCCGCATCAGCCTGACCAGCAGCGTGTCTGTATGTCTGTGTCTGTCCCTCATACGTCTCCTGGCTGTCTCCCGCATCAGCCTGGCCAGCAGCGTGTGTCTGTATGTCTGTATCTGTCCCTCACCCGTCTCCTGGCTGTCTCCCGCATCAGCCTGACCAGCAGCGTGTCTGTATGTCTGTGTCTGTCCCTCATACGTCTCCTGGCTGTCTCCCGCATCAGCCTGGCCAGCAGCGTGTGTCTGTATGTCTGTATCTGTCCCTCACCCGTCTCCTGGCTGTCTCCCGCATCAGCCTGGCCAGCAGCGTGTGTCTGTATGTCTGTATCTGTCCCTCACCCGTCTCCTGGCTGTCTCCCGCATCAGCCTGGCCAGCAGCGTGTGTCTGTATGTCTGTGTCTGTCCCTCACCCGTCTCCTGGCTGTCTCCCGCATCAGCCTGACCAGCAGCGTGTCTGTATGTCTGTGTCTGTCCCTCATACGTCTCCTGGCTGTCTCCCGCATCAGCCTGGCCAGCAGCGTGTGTCTGTATGTCTGTGTCTGTCCCTCACCCGTCTCCTGGCTGTCTCCCGCATCAGCCTGGCCAGCAGCGTGTGTCTGTATATCTGTGTCTGTCCCTCACCCGTCTCCTGGCTGTCTCCCGCATCAGCCTGACCAGCAGCGTGTCTGTATGTCTGTGTCTGTCCCTCATACGTCTCCTGGCTGTCTCCCGCATCAGCCTGGCCAGCAGCGTGTGTCTGTATGTCTGTATCTGTCCCTCACCCGTCTCCTGGCTGTCTCCCGCATCAGCCTGGCCAGCAGCGTGTGTCTGTATGTCTGTGTCTGTCCCTCACCCGTCTCCTGGCTGTCTCCCGCATCAGCCTGACCAGCAGCGTGTCTGTATGTCTGTGTCTGTCCCTCATACGTCTCCTGGCTGTCTCCCGCATCAGCCTGGCCAGCAGCGTGTGTCTGTATGTCTGTATCTGTCCCTCACCCGTCTCCTGGCTGTCTCCCGCATCAGCCTGGCCAGCAGCGTGTGTCTGTATATCTGTGTCTGTCCCTCACCCGTCTCCTGGCTGTCTCCCGCATCAGCCTGGCCAGCAGCGTGTGTCTGTATGTCTGTATCTGTCCCTCACCCGTCTCCTGGCTGTCTCCCGCATCAGCCTGGCCAGCAGCGTGTGTCTGTATGTCTGTATCTGTCCCTCACCCGTCTCCTGGCTGTCTCCCGCATCAGCCTGGCCAGCAGCGTGTGTCTGTATATCTGTGTCTGTCCCTCACCCGTCTCCTGGCTGTCTCCCGCATCAGCCTGACCAGCAGCGTGTCTGTATGTCTGTGCCTGTCCCTCATACGTCTCCTGGCTGTCTCCCGCATCAGCCTGGCCAGCAGCGTGTGTCTGTATGTCTGTATCTGTCCCTCACCCGTCTCCTGGCTGTCTCCCGCATCAGCCTGGCCAGCAGCGTGTGTCTGTATGTCTGTGTCTGTCCCTCACCCGTCTCCTGGCTGTCTCCCGCATCAGCCTGACCAGCAGCGTGTCTGTATGTCTGTGTCTGTCCCTCATACGTCTCCTGGCTGTCTCCCGCATCAGCCTGGCCAGCAGCGTGTGTCTGTATGTCTGTATCTGTCCCTCACCCGTCTCCTGGCTGTCTCCCGCATCAGCCTGGCCAGCAGCGTGTGTCTGTATATCTGTGTCTGTCCCTCACCCGTCTCCTGGCTGTCTCCCGCATCAGCCTGACCAGCAGCGTGTCTGTATGTCTGTGTCTGTCCCTCATACGTCTCCTGGCTGTCTCCCGCATCAGCCTGGCCAGCAGCGTGTGTCTGTATGTCTGTATCTGTCCCTCACCCGTCTCCTGGCTGTCTCCCGCATCAGCCTGGCCAGCAGCGTGTGTCTGTATGTCTGTGTCTGTCCCTCACCCGTCTCCTGGCTGTCTCCCGCATCAGCCTGACCAGCAGCGTGTCTGTATGTCTGTGTCTGTCCCTCATACGTCTCCTGGCTGTCTCCCGCATCAGCCTGGCCAGCAGCGTGTGTCTGTATGTCTGTATCTGTCCCTCACCCGTCTCCTGGCTGTCTCCCGCATCAGCCTGGCCAGCAGCGTGTGTCTGTATATCTGTGTCTGTCCCTCACCCGTCTCCTGGCTGTCTCCCGCATCAGCCTGACCAGCAGCGTGTCTGTATGTCTGTGCCTGTCCCTCATACGTCTCCTGGCTGTCTCCCGCATCAGCCTGGCCAGCAGCGTGTGTCTGTATGTCTGTATCTGTCCCTCACCCGTCTCCTGGCTGTCTCCCGCATCAGCCTGGCCAGCAGCGTGTGTCTGTATGTCTGTGTCTGTCCCTCACCCGTCTCCTGGCTGTCTCCCGCATCAGCCTGACCAGCAGCGTGTCTGTATGTCTGTGTCTGTCCCTCATACGTCTCCTGGCTGTCTCCCGCATCAGCCTGGCCAGCAGCGTGTGTCTGTATGTCTGTATCTGTCCCTCACCCGTCTCCTGGCTGTCTCCCGCATCAGCCTGGCCAGCAGCGTGTGTCTGTATGTCTGTGTCTGTCCCTCACCCGTCTCCTGGCTGTCTCCCGCATCAGCCTGACCAGCAGCGTGTCTGTATGTCTGTGTCTGTCCCTCATACGTCTCCTGGCTGTCTCCCGCATCAGCCTGGCCAGCAGCGTGTGTCTGTATGTCTGTATCTGTCCCTCACCCGTCTCCTGGCTGTCTCCCGCATCAGCCTGGCCAGCAGCGTGTGTCTGTATATCTGTGTCTGTCCCTCACCCGTCTCCTGGCTGTCTCCCGCATCAGCCTGACCAGCAGCGTGTCTGTATGTCTGTGTCTGTCCCTCATACGTCTCCTGGCTGTCTCCCGCATCAGCCTGGCCAGCAGCGTGTGTCTGTATGTCTGTATCTGTCCCTCACCCGTCTCCTGGCTGTCTCCCGCATCAGCCTGGCCAGCAGCGTGTGTCTGTATGTCTGTGTCTGTCCCTCACCCGTCTCCTGGCTGTCTCCCGCATCAGCCTGACCAGCAGCGTGTCTGTATGTCTGTGTCTGTCCCTCATACGTCTCCTGGCTGTCTCCCGCATCAGCCTGGCCAGCAGCGTGTGTCTGTATGTCTGTATCTGTCCCTCACCCGTCTCCTGGCTGTCTCCCGCATCAGCCTGGCCAGCAGCGTGTGTCTGTATATCTGTGTCTGTCCCTCACCCGTCTCCTGGCTGTCTCCCGCATCAGCCTGACCAGCAGCGTGTCTGTATGTCTGTGTCTGTCCCTCATACGTCTCCTGGCTGTCTCCCGCATCAGCCTGGCCAGCAGCGTGTGTCTGTATGTCTGTATCTGTCCCTCACCCGTCTCCTGGCTGTCTCCCGCATCAGCCTGACCAGCAGCGTGTCTGTATGTCTGTGTCTGTCCCTCATACGTCTCCTGGCTGTCTCCCGCATCAGCCTGGCCAGCAGCGTGTGTCTGTATGTCTGTATCTGTCCCTCACCCGTCTCCTGGCTGTCTCCCGCATCAGCCTGGCCAGCAGCGTGTGTCTGTATGTCTGTATCTGTCCCTCACCCGTCTCCTGGCTGTCTCCCGCATCAGCCTGGCCAGCAGCGTGTGTCTGTATGTCTGTATCTGTCCCTCACCCGTCTCCTGGCTGTCTCCCGCATCAGCCTGGCCAGCAGCGTGTGTCTGTATGTCTGTGTCTGTCCCTCATACGTCTCCTGGCTGTCTCCCGCATCAGCCTGGCCAGCAGCGTGTATCTGTATGTCTGTGTTTGTCCCTCACCCGTCTCCTGGCTGTCTCCCGCATCAGCCTGGCCAGCAGCGTGTATCTGTATGTCTGTGTTTGTCCCTCACCCGTCTCCTGGCTGTCTCCCGCATCAGCCTGGCCAGCAGCAGCGTGTGTCGTCGCACAGCAGTAGCTAGCTGACTTCCTGACAGGACGCACAGAGACTCCGGGCAGCTTTCAGGCGTTAACGCTACGACAACAACCATAACATATTTAATTTAATAATAATATTCACAAAATCATGTTTTAAAAATATCCATAATTAAAAAAAAATAAAAACTAGGTTTAAGAACGATGATCACAATGCCATGTTGTTAAAATGGATAATTTAACCTATTCTGAAGTAAATAATTTACCATGGTTAAAGTGTTGTTAAAATTAACAATTCTAGATGGTAAAATTGTAGTTAAATTATGTAATTTGACACGGTTAAAAAAATGAATAAAACACAACAAAATGTTTATAGATTGAATAATTTAACACATTAAAAGTATTGTTAAATTGAATAATCTGACATGGTAAAGTATCGTCAAACTGAATAATTTACCAGTAGGTAACAGTATCTTTAAATTGAATAATTTAACATGGTAAAACTATCGTTAAATTAAATAATTTAACTAGGTAAAAGTATTGTTACGAATAATCTAGAAGCGTGTAGAGTTGGAGCACGCGCGCGCTAACTATCTAGAAATAAAAGAAAGAGATAGCTACTCCTATTGAGAAACAAATTTTTGACCTGGGCTATGCCATAATGGACTTTGTGGAATATGGCATAAGGTTGAAAGTAGCGTGTACTAAGATTTATGACTCATAACATGTTTACGATAAGAAGTGATTCATTGTTTCCCGATACATTTAGATTTTTCTGGATCCAGCTAGGACTTTCCACTGCCTATAAATACAGAGGTGTTGACAAACACAAGGCAGTTTTTATCAAGCGATCGAGAGCGATACATCAATTGACCAGTGCGAAGCGAGAAGTGTTTTATTGTGTAGTGTTCTAAGTTCAGTGATAGTACAGCGAGTGACTAAAGTGTAAAGTGTATTTTAGTATTACGTTGTGTTGTGTTGTGTAAATACACGGATTTAATATAAGTGGCGTTTTCCTACAATTGCGAACCCGAGTACGTAACAGTATCTTTAAATTGAATAATTTAAGATGGTAAAGGTATCGTTAAATTGAATTATTTAACATGGTAAAAGTGTCGTTAAATTGAATATCAACACAGTAAAATGTTGTTAGATTAAATAATTTCACACACTATAGATGTAGTTAAAATCAATAATTCAATACGATAAAGACCGGTTCATAAAATATTAACAATTGGCTGTACAAGGCACCATCCATAACGCTGGGACTACTAAGTGGTAAGAGTTCTGCAACTTTCTGCCCAGTTCTAGTACCCATTCTACCTATTCCTGCCGCAATAACGTCAATGCTTATCACTGTCGTGTTCCAGTTTAGGGGGTAAGGTAGCTGATAAACTTATGCAGGCGGCATTATTACCTCACCACACGGATAGCAATGCAACATTAACATCTTTAATATTTATAGGCTGCCCATCTACTCGTCTGCTCCCATCTGCTCGTTTGCTATTGTATACAGGATGAAAGGATAAACACCGTTGTCACTAAAACCGTAGGTAGTTGATTTAATTATAAATATATTTACGTGAATTTTAAAATAAAAAAAAAACGTTATTTTCTTTCAAAAATATAAGAAAGTTTCTGTCCGACATCGTCCATAAATTCATGGATACTATGTACGCGCGGCTTGCGGTGTCTGATCAAGCGCTGTTTCCCGCGCTCCGTCCACTTTGCCGTGCACTTGTATAGATTGAAATAATTTTGAAGAAAAATGGAGACTACTTTTTTTAAAAAAAATTTTTCATTGAATTTACGTTCTATAAGTCAAACCAAACCACTGGTTTCAAGAATAACGATGTACATTAACAGCCTGTATAAAAAACTGCAATGATGAAAATGAATGTGACAAGTTTACTCACAAGGGGGTGTGAGATCCAGCTCAGACGAGTGTGGGGCGACATGGGCCCCTCGTATGAATTCGTTAACGCTGTCTATCGACCTCTCTGCGTCCTGTACCGAAAGGAATCTTTATTACCATACTAGCTGTGCCCGCGACTTCGTCCGCGTGGACAATTTTCTAAAATGAAACTGGCCTAAGTTACTCTTTAGAAGTTTAAAAGATAAAGTCCCGCGGTTTTACCCGTATAGTTCCCGTTCCCGTGGGATTTCCGGGATAAGAAATATCCTATGTCCTTTCTCGGGTCTCAAATTATCTTCGTACGAAATTTCATTCAAATCGGTTCAGTGCTTTAGGCGTGAAGAGACAGACAGAGTTACTTTCGCATTTATAATATTAATATGGATTTTATAAATTAAGGTATTATTCGCGGAAATCTATAATTCAAAGTCGAAATTAAGGTATATAAATTGCAAAATTCCGGCAAGTCTTATATGATACTGCTGTGATGTTAGATGTACTATGCGTTCCAAATGAGAATAGGACCGCGCTTGCTATCAACTTCATATCACAAGTGTGAAATTAGTAATGTCAGCAAAAAAAAATTTCTTCAAAAAATATTGTTTTTTTTTTATATCATAAGATAGCAAACAAGCAGATGGGTCTCCTGATGGAAAGAGTCAACTATCGCATATAGACACCAAAGGTGTTAATGGTGCGTTGCTATCTTGTGGCGAGGTCTAATGCCACATGCATAACTTTACCGGCTACCATACCTTCCAAACCGGAACACGACAGCGACAAGCACTGACGCTATTGCGGCAGGAATAGGTAAGGCGGTGGTACCAGACCCGGGCGAGACAATGCAGAACTCTACCACCTGTTGTTGTATTGGAGAAAAAAATAATGTTTTAATAATATTATTTTCAGCAATAAAAAATTAGTAAAAAACATTAGTCTAGCTTTTTAATAGATTCAGACGTTACTTTGCGGAAATCCATAATTTAAAGGAGAAATTATGCTATTTAATTTGCAAATTTTCCGCGAAATGTTATATGGAACTGCTGCGATGCAACAGATATGAAAGTTTATGTAAGGAAAACCACAGCAGCACAATAGTCCACCCACTTCCACCACACTTTCTCCCACGTTAGAAGCAAAGGCGGTAACACACAAATTATGTACTCAACGCACGTTTCACTTCGCAACCGAAGCTTCTTTAGGAGAATCGAATAGCACTTCACTCTATGAAGAATAGGCAATAGGTCGCCTTTTACGACCTGCCTGAGTCTGGCAGAACGATAGTTGGTCTATTCTTCAAAGGAACCCAGGACCAACACAGAGATAACATTCACGTTGACTGTCATTGGACGAAATAAGACCATTAAGGTCGCAATCTTGAATCTGGTTGTTTTAGATCCAAGTTCAAAATCAACCAATGTATAATGAACTCACCACATTGGGCCAGCAACACATTTTATCCTGTACATCCTCCAACCAGTCTTCCAGTGAAGTGGGTTTCTCGCCAAAATTACCGTCAACCATATCTGCATCTGAAATATGTATTGGATTTGTATCGGCACAGAATACTGGAGACTAGGGTTGTTGAGGAAGTGATTATGAGGAAGAGGAGGAGGAAGAGGAATTGTAATGCGCAAATTTAGAGGATGCGGATGAGGAAGAGGATATTTTTTGAGGAAGAGGAAGCGGAAGAGGAAGCGGAAGAGAAAGCGGAAGTGGAAGCGGAAAAGGAAGCGGAAGAGGAAGTAGATGAGGAACAGGATGATAGGAAATTATAAATACTAGCGGAGGTTTTGGGTTGGCAAAAGCCGCTATCCTGTCTGTACATAACTAGGTAAATACATACACAAAAATTAATTTAAAGGGCATTTTACAGTGGACCGAATTATGAACCTAAAGCATTCTCAAAACACTACTATAAAATCATCCAAATCGGTCCAGCAGTTAAGGAGAGTTCAGTAACATACACAATACACACACACACACACAAAATATATGAGTGAATGATACAATTTTATTTAGGAATTGAAATGAAAATAAGAATGCAGTCTTTATTTCTTTATTAATTACTTAAGTCGAATATTATTAATCAAATTTATAGGAAGGTTTATTTTTATAAAAATTAATTTGGTGTTATATAAAATAAAATAATAAAAAAAACAGTGAAATTCCTCATAAATTCCTCTTAAATTTTGAGGAAGCGATAGCGGAAGAGGATTTTTTTATTTATGAGGATGCGGTAACGGTTGAGGAACCCAAAATATTGCTGAACTTCCGCATTATGAGGAAGCGGAAGAGGAATCCTCAGCAACCCTGCTGGAGACTAACATAACGTCGATGAAGTACCAATACTTTTGTTGAGAAACTAATTTTATACCAGAAGATATTTCCATAAAATACATGCGAAAAAATTGAATTCTGTCACTTTGTAGATATTTTCACATAGTTTAAGAAACTTATTGGTAAATAAATTTTAGATAGGAGTGAATTCAATCTATGCGAATATGAGTTTTATGTCTATTGTAATAAAAAAGTAATTTTGGACTAAATTGTCAGTTAGGAGGTATTGGTACTTCATCGACGATATGTCAATGTACATACAAGAAAGAAAGAAAGAAAATATCTATTTGCAAGAATATGGGTGTTATAAGTTGTTAAAAATAAATTAAGTTACCAACATATTCTACCATTATATGGTGTGCAAATATTTATAACAAGCAATATTCGAGCATACCACACATAGACACTTTCTATGGACACAATATCTAGGAATGGTTCAGAACAAACTGTCCTGAACCATTCCAAGATATCGAGTCCGTGAGAGGTGTCTATGTGTGCATTGCTCGAATATTACTTATATGTACATTGACTACTGTTAGTCTCCAGTATTGTGTAGTATCAGTCAAGACCACTGATCTGGTCACTGATTCAATCACTGACACACAAATACTAATAGACTCGGTCTTGGGTGCAAAATGCGTAGCCGCTCATATAAAATGTCAATATATAAAATATTATGTAGATACATTATATCGTAAAAAAATAGAAATATGCCATATTGTGCTATTTTATTGTGTCGAATAAAAGCTAAGGCTTAAGGAATATCTCTGGAGTGATTTCATTTCCTATTTTTTTTTTATATATATAATAAGATAGCAAACAAGCAGATGGGTCTCCTGAGTTAACCATCGCCTATAGACACCAAAGATGTTAATGGTGCGTTGCTATCTTGTGGCGAGGTCTAATGCCACATGCATAAGTTTACCGGCTACCTTACCCTCCAAACTGGAACACGACAGTGACAAGCACTGACGCTATTGCGGCAGGAATAGGTAAGGCGGTGGTACCAGACCCGGGCGAGACAATGCAGAACTCTACCACCTAGATATTATAACTCTATATTATAACTCTATATTTCTGTGTGTAAATGCAAGCAATGTTGACGACTTAAGAAATTGCTTTGAAAGGCATATCCAGTCTAATCCGTGGTCAGGGCCATTGGAACAGGTCATATCGGACAGGATATGAATACATATTGGTCAGAAACTCTTTTGTAAAATAGAACATTTGTCACTCTGTCAGGTGATTCATAAAAGCGAATGATTGGCTTACAAGTTAAGCTTACTATCTTTGAGACAACTAAGCAGTAGAGTTTCATAATATCTCACCCGGGTCTGGTACAACTGCCTCATCTATTGCTACTGCAATAGCATAGGATCTTGACGCTGTCTTGTTCCGATTGGTAGAGTAAGGTAGTCAGAAAACTTATGCAATTTGTACTTCCATACCACACAGATATGTGTATCCAAACTTAAGCGCAAGTTTTGAAGTTGTTTTTACAAAGCAATGTACAAATAGAAATAAAATCGACAGTGTTGCGATTGACGCGATTCCATTTGAAATGAGCACACAATTTTGAATTGTGTGCTCATTTTTAAAGGACAGTTTTGAAGCACTGAATGTGCATCGTGGGTGTTTGGAATGAGATTCCTTATAGGGCGTTGTGGAGACTTGTCTTTTTTCATATCTTTTTTTTTACAATATCACAATATTACAAAAAATATGTACGAGATCGGTATGAGGAGCAATTAATCCCAGGCTTTTTGCCTTCTAAATAATCTGAGATTTTTTAATATCCTTTTTTACAAACTTTTGTTTTAACACATAGTTTTTAGTTTATTGACTGGTAGATCTTTTATAGTTTCGGGAAGTTTATCGTAAAAGTGTATACATTGCGCCATAAAAGAGTTACTTATTCTGTGGAGACGAGATTGTTGTTGTTCCTTGTATTTAGTGAGTGTAGGTCACATTTTTTTAAACAACCAAATTTTTTTACGAATATACATCAAGTTCTTAAATATATAAAGCAGGTAAACTTATGCATGTGGCATTTACATCCACCAGACACCATTTACATCTGGTGTTTATGGACGATGAGTCTCTTTCCATTAATTGTCCTAATTGTGCCATCTAATTGTTTGCTAACTTATGATACAATAAAACAACTAACCTTCCCAACCATCTCCTGCTAAATCCTCACCAACCATACCAGGTTCTGACCAAAGACCCATCGGAATATCTTTAGAAACGTTCACCCAATATTTGTCCCTAACAAAACCTCCATCATTTTCAAAACTTGCATTTATTTGTTGAGCAATATCGCCCTTATCAAATGAAGGCACTTCCGCTAATACCGGTTCTGACTGCACATCCAAGTCCCCTAACTTTGCCGCTTGCATTAGTATCTCTAGTCGTTTACAAATCCATGCTTCTTTGGGTTTATTTAGCTTAGATTCTTCAATGGACTCTTGTATTTCTCTGTACGGTAATTGTGGTTGTATTTTCATTGATTGTGGTAATGTTGGCCATATGTTAACTTGTTCAAGCCACTGTTGTGATAATTCTTGACGTTTTAGAGGACTTGCCTGAGGTGGAGTGCTGACAAGGTTTCGTTCTGCAAATACAAATTATTTATTTTCATAAAATAAATAATGTCCCAGGTTCGATTCCCAGGTCTAGCAATTCAAAATATGTTTTTTCAATTTTCTAATAAAAAATGCCCGGGATTGTATAAGTGTCCAGTTGGCGATAGGTTTGCCACCTACCACTAAGACTGGGACTAAGTATTTTCGACTAATCCTTCCTTATACAGGCCTATCCCTTCCTTATACTGGTGTGAAGATACTTCTTCAACTAATTATGGGTGCATTGGTTGTACCTCTGCCTTCCTCTATGGGAAACCGAATGTAAAGATATTTTTTCTGATTTATTTTTAAATGATAGCAGATAAGCAGATAGTTCTCTTGTTGAGAAGATATAGCCGTCATCTATAGAAACTAGAGGTGCGCAGAATGTGTCACTGAATTGAAAAGATATGAACATATCTTTTGATCACTGCGAAGTATATCACTCTTTTAGTTCAGTAGTTCATCTAGTCCAATGGCTTGAGTCGCTATCATTTCTCAGTACTTACATTGATTTTCCTTCGTTTGTTGATCGAACTAAGTAGTGTGTAATGAATCTTATGATTTCTGCGAACAAGATAAACGTTGAAGCGGTAGTAAAACAATTTTATAATAAAGTATATTTTTTTATTCGTACTATTAGATACTTTTACTAATGAAAGATTTGTTCTTACTAAAATAGTGTTTACTATCATCGAATATGGCCTTAATATTAAGCTGATTTTTCTAAACTTTTATTTTTCACTGTAATTTTTGATAAATTCAAACAAACATTATGACATGTTATGCATTGCGTTTATACTAATTGAAGATCAAAACTACCTTCATGCGTAATAAGCAATGAACGCTTATAATTGAAGAATTCATTTTATCGCTCTTCGTAAGTATGTATGTACATTGTACAAGAAAGTGCGAGTGAGATAGTTAACCGTTATCAAGTTCAGTCGGGCCGAGATTGTGTCAATTGTGTGTGATCGGCAATCTTCAACTCTCGTAATCGTTTCGTTCGCGGTGAACTACCCGAACTAGAGATATAGATAAATTGAAACTGAACTGGTGAAGGATGAACTAAACACAACTGAAGTAGTCTATTTGAAGGATACATTCGCAAACTACACACGTCTAATAGAAACCATGTTAATAGTGCATTGCTCTCCGTGTGGTGAGCATCAAATACACATGTAATTAATAATAATAGGTCTTTACCTATGAAAGTGCAGTTTTTATGAAATAAATGAAGCACATTTTTGCTCATCACACAAATGCTTTTCGAACCCGAGCCACGTCACTAACCTTATTGATTAGTCAAGGTCGCTAACCACTCGACCAATGGGGCGGTAAATAAATATTTTTTTCATAACAAATTGGTATGTAAAGTAGAAAAGTATCATCAGGCCTGGTTTACCTTGCCGGGTATGCAAAGTAATCTGAATGTCTATAGATTTTCTGGTTCACGTCTCCCAACCGGGATTGCATCGCACCATTGACCATCGTTGGTGTATAGACATATAGATAGATAGAGAGACAACCATCGCCTATAGAGGCAACGGCTGTCCCTTACCACCATGAGAGCTATTTACTGTTTGCTATCTTATGATATAGAAAAAAAAATATAGTTGTGTATACAACATTGACACAACACAATTCCTAATTATTATAGTTGAGAGCTAAGTGAAAACCCCTCTCACCGAAGCGGCCATCTATAAATTAGTCAAACAATAATGGTTAGATAGCAGACACTGATTTAACTAGCTACAATCAGTGACATTGCACCTCCTTTTGCACACCATATCGTGGTAGAATATGTTGGTAACCTAATCAAATTTTAATAATGTGTAACTCCCATATTCTGGCAAATAATTTCTTACTTTCTTTCTTTCCCTCCCTGGATTACATCCAATTCTTCAATTTATTAGAACGGTTTGAGATTTTTTTTTTTGGAAAACAATCTTTTAATCCATATCTTCTTTAAAAATGTTAAAGAAGATATGGATTAAAAGATTGGATTTTAAGATTGCTCCCCATTCTGAAAGAAATCCTGGATCTGCACTTAAGGGATAGTGATGAAGTGATAAATAATCTTTCATATATATTTACATTCTTACCAAGATCAGATTCACAAAAGGCGACATTATGTGGACTTGTCTCTTCATTGTGACATTCATCCACATTGTGCGGGTCTGTTTTCTCATTAGGACAATCATCTATGTTGTAAGTAATATTGAGCAGTTTTCTGTGAAGAAAATATAAAAATGAATCATCAAGTATGCAGTTTGGATTTATATTTATTTAGTTTACTATCAAGTGTCCTGTTGTTGGTCTAAACTTGAAAGAATAGATCAACTGCCGTTCTGCCATGCAGGTCGTAAAAGGCGACCGATTGGCTAAATGTGATACTACAATCATTACAAAGACTCTGACACTAGTTCGGACAGTACCCAATCAATTTGATCATAGTATGACAGTTTTGGTCTTCCCTAGTTCCTACATCTTTCCACAAAGTTTCTAGTACAGGATTCTAAAAGTATTCTAACAAGGGTCCTTGTTCTAAACCTATAACCCATTTATTGGAACGAAATTCCTTACGGCAGGCTTGGAGGGGATAGGGATTTTGCTGCGCGAGCGAACTGAAAAAAATGTGATAGTAAAACCGTAAGAAAAATGCGTGGAATAAAAGCATTAAATGAGACATGCGCAGGCGCGACAGTCGCGTACACAAGCGAGTAGTGCCGTTTAACCGAAGGAAGTTCGTTCCTACCTGGTGTCCCGCGACACCACATTATTTTTTTACAAGATAGTTAAAGTTATAGGTGATGGAGCCTCACTACACAAGACTTCTGTTTCAAAATGTGGGAGCCAATTGCACTCCAATTACCTACCCTAACCAATAACTGTAACTAAAATTTAATCTCATTTTTTAAAAACTTTGCATGACATCTAGAAGACTCTTCAGAAGGCTCCAGCACCTTCATACTTCCTATATCAAAGATGCACTTATACTCCCTGTAATGCACTGTCTGTGGTCCATTCAAAGATTTCCATTCACCTCATGAAATCTTAGTAAAATATAATGTACTTACTTCTCAGGTTGTTTTAGTGGTGTCTTGTCTCTGTGTTTGTTGAACTTCCAATTCTTTTGTTTTTTATAAAACTCCAAACGGTAAATTGCAATAAGGTCTGATTGTGGTTGTGGTTTACGCGAAAACATTTTGCAAACTCAAATACTAAGGTACCTTCTTTAACTAAGAAATAACTTGTTTTTTGAAATAAATATGGATAATTTATAAAGAAGCAAACTGCACAAATTTAAAAGTACTAAATACTATTATTTTTTTGGTCTGAGGTAGGTAGTTTATAAGAGAAATAAAGTATTATAGAGTACTAAAGAACTTGTTCTTTTGAGAAAACAAACTATTGCAAACTATAGAAAAAAATTTGTTTTTGCCGGTGATCTTGAGCTAATCATTAACTGTTAATGACACTTGACACTTGACAGATCAACTTGACAATAATTGACATTTGTCATTGACATAATATATTTTTATACTTTCTTAAACTCGGTTAAGAAAGAGGTCAAATAGGTATATCTCTGGTCTGGAGTACAAACAAGGAACTTATATACGATAACTGGAATTACTACGAAGCAATATTTGAAAAATAAAAATGTACTTTATTCCGTAACAAATAAAGTTGACATTTGTTTCTTACTCAACAGAGGGGAAAAACGTTCTGAGCAAGACAACGACAAGAGTGGATGTTGTCCCTTTCTTGCAATTGCCAGTGTAAATAAAACTATCTAAATGGTAGATTTTTATATATTCGGTAATCGTTAAATCCTTTTAGATAAATAAATTAGCAATAAATGTATTGTAATTAACATAGTGAGTTCTAAAATGTGCTTATTTTAATTATTTCGTAATTAATTATGCAATTTAAAAACTGTTTCTCAAATTAGTAGAATTACTTAGTAGTCATTTGAAGACTACGCATGGCCACACTTGTATACGGCGATTGGCGCTTTATTTGGTAGAAAGGGACACACTCCACTCATGTCGTGGTACTCTTCGGAACGATTTTGAAGCGCGTGTAAGCATTCCGGGTAGAATGTAACTTCCTTGAGTACAAATAAACAAATAAATAAGTATTTTAACCTCCATAAAATATGGCAAGTTCTCCGCCCAGAAATCTGAGTTCTCTATATTCAGAACTTCGTTCCGAAATCTGACATCATTCTGACAAGTCTGTCTTTATCTCACTTGTAGCCGTTGAATGAGACAAATTCTAGTCAGAGTAATAAAAAATTACAGAAAAAAACTTCATTTTTATGAAAAACGGCAATTTTATAGGTAAAGATTTATTTTTTAACTAATTTCGGAACGCTACCATAAATTCTTATAGTCGAGCTCACTGTTGGAAACACGCTTCCAACACGGGTGACCTTGGTAGAGTTCAGATGAATTTTCGTTGCAAACAAGTGTTTACACTGAAAACAACAACAAAAAAGATTGATTGATTTAACTCATAACCACAGATGGAGATAGGTAGTGTCACTGTAGTGCAGTTGTAGTACTCTAATTGGTCTGTGGTGTAGTTTGCCGGTATTATATTGTGACGTTTTCTAGTATAGATGCGTCTAAGTTGTCTGTGGATACACGGGATACACAATTGAATTCCGCTAGTTATGATTTATGATATGATATACAGTGTGACCCGTGTTAAAGTGCAACCCCGAAAATGGGTAAAATGAGACCGAAAACTATCGACGAAAAAAAAAATCGACCCGCGCAATATTAAGCCATTTCAAAGAAGCCTGAAAAGGCTTCTTACGTTCGCCGGCCCCTTAGGCATGCGACACGTGCCACGCGGAGTACAGCTCTCGCAATTTTAAAAAAATGTGAGTTACTGTGTGGTGAAATGCTGTCACCGTGCTTCACAAAAGCGTATTTAGGACTTGAAGATAACATTTCACCGATAAAAACTACTTGGCATCGGATATTTTTGTATAAAATCCAAACAAATAAATCATAAATATCTAAGTAGAACGATATTCAAAATGTTGCCAGCCAAAGGGAAAAATATTCTACCACGTATTTGTTTTTACCTATTTTCATTATAATGAATAATATGTGTATTCCTATTTTATGTGCGACGTTACATAGCCTGGACTTTGCTTTTGCATAAAAAATAGTTTTTAAGTGTTGAGACTCACCCATTATACTGGCACAAATATTACAAATCCGTTTGTCAGACCAATATTATGAAGCATTTATTCGTATATAATGAGGACTTTTAGAAGACAAAAAAAATGTTCCAACTAGCATTCTAGATGCCACAGTGACCATCAGAAAAAAACTCTGTCACTACCAAAATCATTTTTTTTTTAAATTTTCTTATTAAATAATATGCCATCGTACTGTATTATTTCGTATTGCTTAGTGTCAAGTAGTTTTATTAGCGATATTTTCGACTTTTATCCACATTTTATTTAGTTTAGTTTTATACAATGATAACACTTAAATTTGATGATAGAATTCAATCAAATTAAAGTCTCAATATTTTTTATATAATTGTTCCTAGCGATATATTTTATTTAATTGATTTAACAATCGCAGAAAATTATTCTAGTTTTATTCTAGTAGTGAAAAATAAAACTTTGAATATCAAGTGCCTTTAAATTGTTTCCTTTCTTTGACTACAACTTAATAAAAATAAGTACCTTAAAATAGTTATATTGAAGATTATTTGATATAGACAAAAATAATTTATATAAATCGTTTTATTTAAAAAAATATCACAATATTGAATATTTAATGCTCATTTCTTTTAATTTTGAGGACCAGCAAGTAACGATCTATTGTAATTTTTACATATCAAATTTTTTCTGCGTAGTTTTGAAGAGACTAAAATATCAATTTATTTCATTTATTTTATGTCTCAAAGAAAGAGACTCAATCATTAAAATTGGTGACCATTTAGATTTTTTCTTTGCAGTTTTTATCAAATTAAAAAGATCATTTAAATACATACCATAAAAAATTGAGGGCATATTATGTATACAAAAGTTATTTAATAAAATTAAAGTGAATTTTAATGCAAAGTCAATACCTTATTTCAATTTCAAACATCCTTTACTGGCTAACATTAGAGAAAAATGGGGCTGAAATTAGGAAAACATTGACCGACAATAGAAAAGAAACCAGGATAGAGAGGGTCAATCATTTAAAAATTAACATGTTTACATATTTTTATTTCGTTGTTGAAATCAATTCGAAACATCAATAGTGTAAAATTTAAATATTGATTAACACGAAAAAGAAAATTAATATTTTCTTCCCGATAACGGTTTAAGCCTAATAGGGTCCGAAAGTTGCGTATTTGGTTAGGCGGCCGAAATTTGGCTATTTTACCCTATAAATTTCTACATCACTGAGATTAATTTTAATTTTTAAAATTTTAAATAAATAATTTGATTATTAAGTATACATATTTTCGTGTCACAATTTGCACAAAAACGAAAAAAATCCAAGGTAAAATAGCTTTGGAACGTAGAATTATAACACGTAGAAACCGAGTGGGCCGCGATGTATTAAGCCATTTCAAAGTAGCCTTAAAAGGCTACGCATGCGCTTGCCGTCCGCTCAGAATCGCGATACAGGTCATACGGAGTGCAGGTCTCGCAATTCGAAAAAATATGACTTACTGTGTTGTTAAGGGCAAAAAAAGACAAATAAAATAAATGCTGAATTATCAAAAAGTACACTCGAGCTAAATTATTTTCATAAGACTTAGTATAAATAACAGTTAAAGCAAATACAATAATTGATTTTCTTAACATTAAGATCTAACTAAAAATATTGTGCGCAATTTTTTTTCCACAACTAGCAACTGTATAGTGATAAGTTATGTGTTTCAAATTATCTATTTTTAGTCGATTTACATAACAGAAAAATTATAAATTGTAAGTACTTACCTGTGAAATGTTCACTTTTTTGTTTTTCTAAGGTGTTAGAACACTTCTTTATAATGCAATAAGTCATTTCGAATTATTTTTCGTGAAGTGTGTCCGATATAACCTGATCTTATTAAGCATTGACAACTCGCAAAACGAATTGAGCCGTTTCCGGCTCAGTTTTATTTACTCGTTTTTTGTGGTTTCTAGGCGTTATTATTCTAAGATCAGAACCAAAACAGTTACGGTCGCTAGGTGGTGCTCAAGTCGTGCACAGAGCCAATAGTAGCCAATATAGTACGTTTAGCTTAAAACATTTTAATTTTTTAAGTTGATTTAAATAAATACTTGATTAATAAGTATCTTATTAATTTTTACCTTAAAACGTTCGTCTATAACGTAAGTATTGTTTCTGCTTGCCCACCCATTTGCTAATTTTCAAGCTAGTTTAAGGTTTAGAATCATGGCAAGATTTGTATGAAAGTTAAAATAAAAAAGGTTTTTTTTTATGTCATAAGATAGCAAACAAGTAGATGGGTCTCCTGATGGAAAGAGTCAACCATCGCCTATAGACACCAAAGATGTTAATGGTGCGTTGCTATCTTGTGGCGAGGTCTAATGCCACATGCATAAGTTTACCGGCTACCTTACCCTCCAAACCGGAACACGACAGCGACAAGCACTGACGCTATTGCGGCAGGAATAGGTAAGGCGGTGGTACCAGACCCGGGCGAGACAATGCAGAACTCTACCACCTAGTAGCCACGATGGTAGTGACTCGATAGCCAATCGGTCGCCTTTTACGACCTGCCTGGCAGAACGGCAGTTGGTCTATTCTACAAAGGAGGCCGGAACCAACACGGCGAAACACGGTTCCAAGGTAATAGCTTTGAACAAACATACATACACATACACGCACACAGACATACACATAATAACACACAAGCATTTGCCAAGCAATGTATTTCAAACATTTGTATGATATAGGATAATATATTAGTAGATACATATCAATAAGGTTTTTTTGTAAGAATTACTTCAATCACTGTTTTTATAACTTAAATAACGTAAATTCGTATTGACCATATTTTTTATTTACGCTCGGTGTCGGTTGGTTACCGCTGTTTAATTACTGAAATTTTAAAAAAAATCTTGAGAACCTCTAAAACATTTTCCTGTAATTCTACTCATTTTACCTCACCAGAATAAAAATTGTAAGTTCTAAATTTTCTATATGACTAATAATACTATTGGAAAGACAGACAATCCTTATTTCAGTGAGGTAAAAATATTTTAAATCACAAATAAAAGCACAAAAACTAAAAAAATATAAGGTTAAATAGCTTTGGAATCATCTTGAGAACATCTAGAATATTTCCCGGCATTTAACATATTTTACCTAACCGAATAAAAAGTGTAAGTTTCAAGTTTATACTAAATGATTAATAATGTTATAGTATGAAAGATTATTTGTATACCGGTCAGGTAGATATATTTTAAATACCGTCTTGGGAAAATATTTATTTACTTGCAACACTATTCGAGTCTTTGGAGTCTTTGTGTGCGTGACGACGCAAGTGATTACACGAAGCTTACACGGACATTGACACGGTTTTGGCCTAAAATATGAACGAAGCGTTGAATGCAATTATCACTCTAAGCGTTATTACTCTATGATTCGAAAGTACAATTTTTATTTTATTTTAATTAAATTCCTGATTTAATATAATCTCTAATGATATAATAGAAAGTCAAGCTAAAATCAGCCGTACACCTTACATATAAAGTTTATTTTAGGTTGACGTAATTTTTCTAGAAAGATTTACGTAATGACAGTCATTACGTATATCGTTCTAGAAAGTTCTCTACTCAAATATGATCAACTGAAAACTATGGAAAAATCAATGCTGCCATATATTGTAGAGTAGCGAAACTATTACGATCTTAAGTTTCACTATTGTACAAATAGATGAGTCTATTTTAAATAGACTACAAAAGGACGTAAATACTCTTTTTCTTTGTAGCAAAAATTTACAAAATGTTTCTTATTTCGTTGTCAGAGTCGTTGTTTGAAAAACAATAAACACAATAGGTAGTAGATTGTGCAAAGATACATTAATGCTGCGTAAAATGGAACAACAATTTAACATCTTCATATCCTTCATGTAATTGTCAAAATAATAATGACATTTGACATTACAAAATCGAGGCTTGAGCTGTCGGGACTCCCTGGAGTAATAGTGTTCTGTGTGTCGGGAGCTCATTGAGTCGAAATGTCTTCAATAAGTTTTAATTTATTACTGTGTACTGTGTTATGTGTTCTAGTGAGTTCAAATACTCAAACAGTTCATAGACGATTTGAATATAAATATTCCTTCAAACCTCCTTATTTAGCGCAAAAAGATGGTTCGGTTCCCTTCTGGGAATACGGTGGAAGTAAGTAATGATATCATTAGCCGATCGTCGATTAAGACATTCTAAAACAATATACTTAATGTATTTAACTAGTAATGTGTAGTTTTTTATTATTTTAAGTTAGAAATTCATAAAAAATAATGTTATATGTATTGTTGTCACGGTTTTGTAATTTGACAATGACACGTCAGTGGTAAGTTGTCATGTGCAATTGAAATGCACATACACGTGTATTTGTGAGAAGAAAAGAGAAAGATATATAGTAAGTTTATTCTTGCCTTTGGTTCCACGACAGCACTCGTGTTAGCGAATTTTTATAACAGCTGAAATTAATATTTTATGAATGAAAAAGTTATGAAATTACGACTGAAAAGATTCTTTTAATTTAGAAAATATTTTTACAACATCTTATGAATTTAGTAATAATTAAAATATTTTATTGTTAATAATTAAATCATGTGACCATGATGATAAATAAAAATGAATATGATAGAGGTGAAGTTCATGTCAAAATAAATAAATAACGGCGGATATATCATACAAATTGATGTAACTCCAAAGTAAGCAATTTTCCTGCTAGTTTTGGTTGACAATACTAACACATAAACTTACATATATTAATACTTTGACATATATAACAAACATCAAAATTCACAAATACAAGCATCTATGATCATCATTCAAATGTTTCCCCTGCGAGAATCAAACCTGAGTCCCATTGATTACATTGCAGTGTCACTTAGTGCTCAGCCAACGAGGCAGTTAAATATATAATAGATTTTAAAACTGCAATAGATTTAGTTTTTTAAATCTATTATGAAAACTACAATGTATGTTTGCTTTCTCAATACATAATTTAAATATCTGGAATTCCTAAACTTACAGTAGGTGAAAGAGCATTTTTGCCATATCATAAGGGGGTGTCCATAAATTACGTGAGGTGTTTTTTTTAATTTTCTGTCCCTCCCTCCCCCCATGGTGAGATGTCGTGAGATTTTATTAAACCCCTCCCCCAACCCCCTATCTCACGTGAGATTTTTCAAAATGTGGGTTTCTTAAATATGTAAACGCGTTGGATTTTTATTGTAAAAAGAAAAAAAATTGCTTCGTGCTTTTATTTACGAAAGACTGTATAACATCAAAGTATGAATAAAATTATTTTCTTTCGAACGAATTAGTGAATGATCTTAATCGTATTACAATTACGATTAAGATTGCATGTACAATCTGGATAATGGACCAAAATAGCATAATTTTTTTTGTTTCAATCAGAAAAAAAATTGAGTGAGATTTGCCGAGACCCCCGCTCTCACCAACGTGAGATTAGATAAGATTTGACTCGACCCCCTCTCCCTCTTAAACATCTCACTTAATTTGTGGACGCCTCCTAAGGCAAACAAGCAAATGGCTTTCCCGATGTAAAGAGACAGCCATTGCCAATAGACACTAAATATGTTAATGCGTTGCAGAACTCTACCACCTAGTAGTCACTGCCTGGCAGATTGGCAATTTTTCTATTTGTCAAAGGAGCCCAGGCCAACACAGGGGAATTGATTTTAGTTTGTCATTGGTCTATTTCTGCTTATATGCTGTGATAGACTTGTGTGTGTAATATTAATCTTTATGGGGTTATTATGTCTCCATCGAAAGAAAATATATTGTAATTTCTTTTGTAAAAAATTAGAGTTAATTGTAGTCAACTACTGAACTAATAATTAACTATTATTACTAACTATTACCACTAACTAAAAAGGTGGAAGAACCACCTATAGAAAGTAATATTACCAGTAAGTGATATAGGTAAAAAAATCATAATCCCCTAAGGAAATTCCATTATTAATTATAACCCAAGATTTTTCATTAAATAATAATCATTTCATTACTGTAATCAAAATTGGCTTACATTTTCATTATTATTTTGTTTAAGAATGTATGTACAAACACATGCAAACGTGGACTTAATGTTATAAGGGATTCTCTACCAGTCAACCTTAATCAAATGTGAACAATTGTTTTTTTTATATCATAAGATAGCAAACAAGCAGATGGAAAGAGTTAATCATCGCGTATAGACACTAAAAATGTTTTGGTGGGTTGATATCTTGAGGTGAGGTCTAATGCCACATGTGTAAGTTTACAGGCTGCCTTACACTCCAGACCGGAACAGGACAGTGACAAGCACTGATGCTATTGTGGCAGAAATAGTTAAGGCTGTAGTACCAGACTCGGGCGAGACAATGCAGAACCTTACCACCTAGTAGTCACAATGGTAGTAACTCACATAGCCAATCGATCTGACCTGCCTGGCAGAATGGTAGTTGGTCTATTCTTCCAAGGAGCTCGAAACCAACATCGGGAGCAATTGACTATCAACATAATATTTTAATTAAATAAAACGTTAACATGATGCAATATTGCAACATATAAATTAAACAAAAAAAACATTAATAAGCAATATTTTTTTTGTGTTATTTAGTCAGATTCTATTCTCTTATCTATTCCTGCCACAATAGAGTCAGTGCTTTTGACTGTCCTGTTACGGTTTGGAGGTTAAGGTAGCTGGTAAACTTATGCATGTGGCATTAAGACTCACCACAAGGATAGCAATGCACCATTAACATCTTTGGTCTATAGGTAATGGCTGTCCCTTTCCGTCAGAAGAGCCCTCTGATTGTGTCCTATCTTATGAAAAAAAATTGAGATTATTTCATTACATGTTGAGTAATAGCAAGTGACCTTATTATACTTTAAAGCTGATTTCTTGTTCAGAAATTGATTTGATTTATATTTAGGTTTTCAGTGCATTATGCAAAAGTAACCAAAATTAACTTTTTTATCCTACACATTAAGGTTTATAATCCAATAAATGTGTTATTTAATTATTGAATGTTTAGAAAAAATGTTGACACGGCATATTAGTAAATGCAGCATGTATGTTTATATTATGTTTCTTGATTGAAATGTTGATTTAGTACTTGGTGTTAAGGCTTAATTTTGATTGTTATTGGCTATGTATGTCAAACCTGTGTTTGCTCAGCGAAAACTTAGTGAGAAATATATTGCTTTTTTATTGTAGATAAATCAACAGGAATGCAAAATTAATATATTTTTATCATCACGCCGGTTACCTTACAAGGTAGGCAGAGTGAACTGATCGTCTGTTATCTTTCGGATTTATAGACTATGATCCCAGAAAGATTTTTATTTTTAATTAATAACAAGCCGAATGTTTGTAACCAGCTTTGTCTTGACGGGGGTGCCCATCACCCGGGACCTCATGGTATGTGAATAGGGTAACTCCTAGATCATAAGAAAGCTGTAATATATTTGTTATACAGAAAGTTTAATGTACTACGAACTAGAGAAGCTATGTTAAGTAGAAGTTCTGTTCCATTTTGTTAAAACACACTGCAGCACCCAAATAATAATAAATCGTCCACCAAAGTCAAAATTTAACAGAGCTGTATGTAGCATGTAATAGTAGTTTTTTTTTCCATCCAAAAGGTTGTAACCGTTGAATTTAATGGTGCTTACGTATTTCATTAAACAAACTCTAACGTAGGTGCAGTCCATGGACTGCACTTTATTGGAATTTGAAATTTTATTTAAGTAGTTTTGGCATGATTGAGTAACAAATATCCATACATCCGTCCATCAATCCAAAATTTCGCATTTATGATATTAATATAAATTATTCTATATATATAGAAAGAAAGAAAGAAAGAAAATATTTATTTGCAAGAATATGGGTGTTACAAGTTGTTAAAAATA